>JAQIVE010006868.1:0-11050 GCA_034698285.1 Sminthurinus bimaculatus | reverse complement strand
ATGCCTCATAGCTACTCTAGCATAGCACTTGATTCACTTTTCCTATTGATACACTATGACAATAAAAAATGAACTCAAAATGTGATAAAGGCACACGAGGAATTCAAAATGTTCAAGGATTTTTGTGTCTGATGAAACCATAATAATAACGCTTCATGCCTCATGGCATAGTGTAAAGAACAGTACAATACTTTTCTATTATGCCATGGCCAATACTAGTATAAATATAGGAATTTAATCGTATATTCCTATTCCTACACTAGTTAGCCAATATTTTGTTTTAAAATATCTGTCACGAGCCATGAAATTAAAATATGACGAGAAACCAGAAAAGTTTAAGATGGAATGGGCCCTAAAGAACCTGAATGCAATTAAATTTCAACCTGCTTCCTGCTTCATTCTTCATTATACCATATTAAAAATATATCGCTTTTATTATTTTAGGTACAGAATGTACACACTAAACAGTAAATACATCAAGTTTTATATTATGTATAAACAAATTTTTCCAAGCTTGAACTGGTTGATACAAGATTTTTTTGAACAAACAATAAAAGTTCCCTGTGCATACAATAATAATTCTACCAGAATACAAAAAAAAAACCCAAAAAAGTCATTGTCGTAGACTTCACTTTCATAATCATTTGTTTCTTATTGGCTGGTCGACAGTTGTGCATGCACACATTATGGATTACGGATGAAGTCTATTGCATGTTTTGCATACATAAATAATACTTTTGTAGCGGAGTACATCAAATGTATAGCATAACATTATACATTTGTTAGTAAAATGAGACAAAAAAATTTTCAAAAGATTAAGGTTTCGAAGCATTCATCCGATTTCCTTTGATATTTGACTTTTCGATTGCAGTACACTACTTTTTGTTCTTTGCAATTAGAGGCTATGCTGGTAAATTAAAGTTCAATAAAAAAACTATTGCAAAGTTGTTACAAAGAAAGTTGCAAGGACATAATCTAATATCTAAACATTTAGACTAACGCCTACTAAATATGCATACATATAATATTTATATATTATATATGCTATAATATACTGTGCATACGACGAAGTACCATTCCGAACCGTTACATAATTCGTTCAGAATGTCCCTGAAACATTTAACTCTTCGAAGTACATATTACTGTACTGTACAAATTATGTCGAAATAGAAAATAAGAAACATCAGTACAATAGCTAACAATTGTTTATAAATATGTGGGCGTACAGAACATTTTTTGTTCGTAGGTATAAGGTATAATGTATATAATCATTAATATGCATTAATGTTATTATGTACGATAAAATCCATTTTAAAGTTAAATAAGTTAAACATAAATAAAAAGCGTAAAACAAGGTTAAATGGAATAATATAGCGATCCGAAAATACAGAAATCACACAAAAATAAGTTATAGCCAACATTGTATATAGGCTATGCATATATTTTTGAAAGCACCAAAATCTGACGTCTATGAATAGATTCTCTTTTGTCTATTGAAAAAAATTCCGTTAAGTTTGCAATAAAAGGCAAAGAAGTAACTCAACAAAAATATAAATAAGACGTAAGGGTCTTGATAAAACCTGCGAAAAAACTGAGATACACATATAAAGGAAGAAAAAAAGCACACACAATACTTTTCCTAATGAGGATACCTAGAGGATACCCATTTGTGAAGGCTCAGAATGGCCCAAAATAATATCTAATTGTCTGCAATTACAGTGCTGCCCTCAAAGAAAAAATCCTAGTAAACTATTTTAGAGCACAGATAATTATTACGTTTATAATATACTGCAAGTTGTGTCTTGCAGATAATGAGTTAGTCCCTCACGATTAACACAGATTATGAGATTTTCAATTTTCCATCCAAGTTCGTTCCACGTTCAATTTTCTCCAGCAAAAATTAAAAAACTTGAATTCATACATCGTTGCATAACGTACTGACTACTTTCTTTCCATGCATCACTTAGGTATGTAAAGAAGGTAAATAACATTATTTTCAAAAGTCATATTTCGCGAACTTACAAACAGTCACACATACATATACACCACAGGCCTAAAGTTTATAACAGTATTTTATTTTTATAAACAAAAATTATATTTCTGTCTTTGGATCCTTTTTGGAACTACTGTTTCAGTTGAGATGGAAACAGCATGGCCGATTTTCATTCGCTGCAATATCCTCTCGGCCACCTAGGTTGACAGTTTGGCCAGCATATGGTTTGTCCATTTTAGAATCCAATTTAATCCATCTTTCAACAGCTGCCGTGAAAGCTTCCTGTATTGCAAGATTTTCTTTTGCACTAGTTTCTATGTACGGCAAATTGCCTTGAGCGGCACAAAAGTCCATAGCAGTCTCATATGCAATTTCTCTCTTGTCAGGTTCAATATCCACTTTATTTCCTAGCACTACAAACGGGTAATTTTGACTATTGGGTACATCCGCATAGTATAGAAATTCGTCCCTCCAGTTTGTGAGACTTTGAAAAGAACTTTTATCATCCAGGGCAAAAGTTAAGAGACAAATATCAGAGCCTCTGTAAAAAATATTTCACCAAAATTAGCAATCATGATAGTAATCCCAATTTTCCAATGCAAAATTACAATATGAATTGCTTAAAAAAACCCCTCAACATACCTGTAGAATGGTGTCCTTAAGGATTTGAACCTGTCAAAAATAAAATGATCGACATCTTCATTGAGTACCGTGCTGAATAAAATTGATTACTTCCATAATATGTTTTGAAGATATTTTTATTTTTACCAACTCACCTTTCTTGACCTACAAAATAAAATTAAGAAACCAATTTATAGATTAATGTTACCGTGCATAATGTCAATACATAAATAAGAAAATTTTATTTGAATACATACATGAAATGGAAATAATAAATAAATTATAACTTACCAGCAGTATCCCTATAAAAGTTTAAAACAAAAACAAATGTTATTTGAAACATTCGGTATCGAACTTGCAAAAATACAAAGAGAAAATGATGATGACACATTATAATATGTAACTCACCATATCTATGAAATTTTCCCAGACCCACAAAACAGTCAAAAAGGTTACGAGTTAGAAAATATTTGACCAAAATTAGCAACCACAATGAAAAGAATCTTTGCTGAGTTGTACGGAACATTTTATTGTAAAGTAAACAATTAAAATAACTGATGTATAGTTTTATAGACGTACCTGTAATGTATATGATTGTCCATTGACTTCTATATTTTTGTTTAGAAACTCAACTCCTATAGTATGAAAGCTATGTGTGTCAAATCTGAAAGCCATAATATGTATACAATATAGTAGCAAATTTTTGATCAAAATTAGCCACCACAATTCACAATATATACAACTGTTTAAAAAACCTGGTTGAGGAATAAAAAATGAAGAGGAATACCTGTTTGATACAAATCTGTTCATTAAACAACTTTTCCCTGTTCCACCGTTTCCCAGTAAAATGACCTGTCAAAGACCAGAACAAAATGATCAAACAATACAGATAGATATATTTCCACGACAGTTAGTAACATGAATAGTTCACATACTATTGAAAATGAATGTACATAATCAATTACCTTTAGTAAAGTATTCTTTCCACCTCCTCCTCCATTATTTCCTCCTCTCGTTGAATTATTGCTTCCGCCATTGGAATTAGGCATTTTTAACTTTAAAATGTGATTCTTGACTCTTTAGTGGCCCACTTTCAACTTTAAACATGTATTTGAACTTTTAACTGTTGAATCAATCCAAGGACTAGATGGTTTCGTTGAAAAACGGGCGTCTTTCTTTATTCTTTATCCTCATTTAGTTCTTTTTAAAAAGAGCATTATTACTCATTTACTTAGATCCATATACTTGCATTCAACGATTCATTTGACATTCAGCTAAACTCCTTCGATTCTCACTTCTCCTCATATTTAACTAATACCTCGACATGAAAATATTCCCAAGTGATGTAATAAACACGCAGGCAGGTACACATGCACATGAATTCAAAAGTGTAATAATGGTTAAAAAGTTTAAAATATTATGATAATGTGTAAGTAACAAGCAATGAGTATATTATTAGTCAATCAATAGTCACTCGCACTTTTATATAATTAAGTACGTTCCCAAATTCCCAATTCACAACACAATAAATACCGACTACATTGTCTGGGTGTTTAAAATTTAAAGTAAAAATGCTGTGCTGTAGGTGAGACTATATGCTTAGAAATTAAAAATCAGATGTTCAATTCACAATTTCAGCCAAGAAATATTTTAATGTTACATGAAATATGAAAGAGGAAATTCACAAGTTGTGCGGCCTTGTAAATTTTTACAATGTGAAATTGTATAAGAACCTTATACCTTATAGTATGTATAGTATGTGTGCACTTTTATATGTACGAAAGTGAAATGTTCACTAGTTCACTACACAATGATGTCTGGCTGGATTGGATATTATAATATGTATGCTTATTACTTAAGAATACTAGGTTGCGTAAACAGAAACAGTACATCTATTATTTAAGTAGATATAACCATTGTGTATAATAAAAATAATAATAACCACACAGTAAACTTTTGATGTAAATGATAACGTTATTGCTAAGTCAATAACTTACTATTTGCGGTAAGTAAGCAGTGCAGAGTTACTTAAGAGAATCAACTCCAGACTCCAGAAACGATGTTATGTAAGTACTTACTTAGTTACGTTAGTAAGTAAGTACTTACTACATTTTTTTCTGTTTCTTAGAATTCTTCGTCTTTCTTTTGTTTGAGAAGCAACGTTGAACGTAAAAAAAAGCCTCCCCCAAAAAACTTCATGTAACGCAGTCTGGCAATCCAGTCATCATCATAATATGTTTTTCATGCTACCAATCATAGAATTTATATGTAGCTAAGAATTTAATCAACCTCATAGTTATAGTTATTGTATACATAAAATTGCAAATATTTTAACTGTACATGTAATACGTGTAATGTCCTACGTCTGTGCATTTCAAAGTTCATGCAGTTGGCACTGTTGGTAGTCTGGCTGAATGAAATTAATTCTGCGAGTTACTGTTGAATAATACGATGGAAATGGGATAGTAGTGTGTATAGTTACTTATCATTATTCGTTCAACGGTTGCATTGAACGTTGAACTATATAGCAACATATACATACGTAAGTGACACACTGCACATATCCTAATGGTGTAAGTAACAGTAGAAAGATGCATACATATTATTATGTAGGTAATATATACATTAACCATAGGTTTGAAGTTGTAGTTATTTATTTGTAGTTTGATAGAAGACAGAGACCAAGTAAATCATGCGGAATATATTTAAATGTTAAGTAAAAGGTAGGCCAACATTTACATAGTGTACACTGCACAACGTACCGGATTATAGACCTTGACTATTCATTATAATATAATCATCTCTTTGTACAGTGTATGTACATTACTGATTAGGAATATTATATAGTTATTAGAAAAATTACATATTGTACTTTATTTTGTGTGCTAGCAAAAAAAAGACTTGCAATTTAATATGCATAACACGACGCCAATTTCCTATTTGTGCATAGTACATACATATTCTTAACAGTATTTACACGCTAAAAGGTACTTTCGTTGCTATACTTACTTATGCTATGTACTTATAATTATAATATCACATCCCATTTCCTCTGGTACATGCAATTGCATAACATACATATTTGGTGCGTTTTTGTCGTCGTTTGTCGTTAATCGTAATGCATACTCTTTGTCACGGTTAATTTGATTTTATTTAGCTTTCAATAAATAAAAACACCAGTGACACTACAAAAAAGGCATTTCACTTTCGGGAATGAACACGAAAAGGCTTTTTTGAAAGTCAAGTCTTCAAATACAGAAAGTAATAAAAATTTTCCTTTTTTATTAGCTATTAGCAGTAGTAACATAAAATTTTATGTAAAGTAGCTGCTCAGGTTATATTTTAGAGCTCCGTCCGATGGGCTATTATGTAAGACAATTTTCTCAATGCATTTTGTGTAGGCATATACATACATAAGTATGTATGATATGTATGATGTAGATTTTTTTGTGTCAGGAGTCAGTTGTCATGAAAATGTGGGCGCATGAGTTCCTATGGATTAAAATGTCACAGGTACATTCGGTTGTATTTCTTTATGTACTAATTTATCAATTAAGTAATGTCTTAAAAAGTCAGTTGCTTTAAAGAAATAATGTAAAAGCCTGTTTTCAACCGAGTTACAAATGTCCCCGTGTACTGACTGCTGCTTCGTTTAATCCCGACTTTAAGAATCTCTCTGGATTTTATCTTCCCTTATAGTTCATACGATCAAAGCAAACTGACAAAATATTCTAGAGAACCACTTACTTACTTCATTCAATGTATTATTTTCCTACATTGAACACCATGCTTCTATGTGTCATAAAAAGAAAATTGGAAGGGGGGGATAAACCATTTTTATTCAAAAGGTCTCTGATATCTACAACAGATATTTGTCAAATTGACACAGAATTAACATTGAATTTTCAGTAAATGCTTCAAACAGAGGTAAATAAGTTGAGTCTACACAAGTGGCTGAACCCGGATTAGTGACTAATAGATAACACAGTAGTAAATATCGTTGTAGAATAAATCAACGTAATAGCATTTATAAGTTGTAAGTGTGATGGTGAAATATTTCACAGCTTTTCTTAATTACACTAGTGACTATATTATTTCTCATTGTCTTAGACAACCCAAACTTATTTCTAAATTCTTCAAACTGTGAACTTATAGTACCTCTTGCTCCAATTACTATACCAAGGACTTCTATCTCTCTTAGCCCATATTTTTCTTGAAAGTATGGTATGACTTGATCGTAGTGGGCTTTTTTCTCCTGGTTCACAGCCTCTGCTTGGCCCTCGCCTGTCTCTATCCTAATCGTAGGGTCTATAATATACGACTTATCATGCTTTTGTTTATATACTATTATATCTATTCTTTGTATGGACCTCAATGGGTTAATGCATGTAACTTCTTCAAATACGTTCCATCCTTTTTCACGGAATTCATCAGCTATAATAGTTCTGACTGTGTTATGCGAAGTTATCCTTAACAGTTGACCACGGGCGCAGAAACCAAGAACATGTCCAAGGGTTTCGATCTCGCTGGAACACCAGCGGCACATGACGTTGTCATTGGTTCTACGGCCTGGGAGAACTCGCACCGGAGCGACGTTTCCGATCATTTTGATATTTAGTAGAAATTCACTGTTTGTTAGTCCTCGTTTTTCCATTACCCGCTTATTGATCTCGGGACAATCCTTTAGGACATCCAGACCTTTTCCTTTAGATTTGAGAGAGCACCAGTTATCGTACTCTTTTACTCTTAGGTGTTGACGGATAGCTTGTGTAATCGTTTGCTGACGACTTCTGTTGTTATTGATTGCCTCAAAGTCACCGTCAGTTATTTTCAGAGATTTAAGACAGGATTTAATTTCGTCTTCGGCATTCTTGAGAAAGGGGATGTATTCGTTGTTAGACTTGATCAAGGAAAGGCACATGTTGTAATGTTGTAAGAACGCCTCCCACTGGGCTTGAAAAAGAGCCAACCCCCTAAGCTTGTTGGTTGTGTACAGCATGGAATTGGGAACATCACCGGGGAGGTTTAAAATGGTTCTTACGCCGTTCCGTATAATGATGTCAATGTCTTTCAGGAACGATTGCGGTAGTTTATTTAATGGAGCAGTTTGCAATGGAAACACAATCTTTGGCCATATATATTGATTAATGATCAATAGTTTTTGGTGCGGGTACAGCATCGGTGTTGAAACAAGTGTGTCCATGCTATCTTTGAGTTCTTTGATAACTTTAAAGGGGTCGAAAGTGATTTCTTGATTGAAAGTGACTCCCAAATATCTGATGTTTTCGTTTTCCTCGAGTCCCCGGATAGATAGCTCAGAATCGATAATTATTGGAGTATTTGGTTGTAGTTTACCTTTCTGGATGACTATAGCGACTGATTTCTCAAAACTGATAGACATGCCCATATCCTGAAAACGGTTGAAAGCCATTTGAACAAGTTACAGGGAAAAATCTGTAAATAACCAGGACAACTCAGAATTTTATTCTGACCATTTTTTATAAACACACTATTTAGGTAGGGTCACTTCTGTTTGACCTTTATAGGTCACAGGTATAAGTTTTTTTCCTGTTCTGACCTCTAAAGGTCAAACAAAGTTGATTCTGCAAATTGGGTTTTTTACAAAACTGATTTGCATAAAATCCTGTGCTGTCCAGATTTTTTCAGGTTTATTTCACGAACTTTGAATTCGGACCTATAAAGTTGAATTTTTTGGTGACCCCTCGAGGTCACAAAAATGATGCCCCCAAAATTGGCTTTATAAAAGTTTTTGTTCATGATCCAGACTACTTCAGTGTAAAATTTTAGCCGATTCGATAAGACTGCAATTTTCCCATGTATTGCCTCCGGGGTCCTTTGGCATTTTAATTTTTTTGAAAATTCTATTGTGTATTAAATGTACATTTAACAAAAAACAACGTTCTACAAACTAGCTAAAAAAACTAGCTTTCATCGAGAATTTCATAGGGCGAGTCTGCACTTTGAAAACGGACTTTCATAAAACTTGGTCGCCCGCCTCCTTTTTTGGAGGTCTTATTATTTTTACTCGACGTCGACAAAATGGGCTGAACGTTTTTGCAAGTAGAAACAGGAATAGGAATTGCCCTATTTATTGAGCCCTCCGTCTTCCCCTCCATCAAAATGTCATGAATTGGCGACGACTCTTCCTGCGCCGAAAATTGTTCACTTCCATCTCCAACTTTCAGTCCACAGCACTTTTGACATCCTCGATCCGCTCCGTGCCACGGGTCATTTTTCATGCGCTGGAAGTAGGCCGCGTCCGAGGATTCCGCATGCCTTGAATTTTTCTAATTTCCCGCGTTTTTCATAAAATTCAATTAAAGCTCAAGTTCAAATGTCCGCCATTTTATTATTTTCACAATGTACATAATACAGATAAAAAAAAACAAATTTGTCAAATTTTACCCGGGACAAAAGCTCGATGATTTTAGCCCTGATGACGAAAATGAGGAGCGCCGAGCAAACAAGGAGGGTGACAAGGATAGCTGGAACTATGAAGATTACGAGGGACGATTGCCGGCCATCCTTGGGCTGTGTGTTTAGTTGATATTGATATTGATATTGCTGTAATTGTGGTTGACTACTATTTGGGGTCAACTGGGTCAAATTGGAATTTTGACCTTGTTTTTCGTCCGTGCCGTTGCCTGAAAAATTCTCTTCAGAAAAATCAAATCCCTTCGATATTATTTGGGTAGAAGTTGCCAAGGAAATAAAAATCCAGGTAAAAGCCAAAGTGGCCAATTTTGGTGAAAAGTTGTCCATTTTAATGTAAATTAAGTATAAAAGCAGAGCAAATTTAACATTTAACAAAATTCATGGAAAAAACTGGACTTGAAATCAAGCCTCGTCTCAATCTATGTAAACTAAAGTTGAGAGTGTGACTGAACTATAAAGTTGTTTTCTCCATGCGGAGTGTGATTACAGTGATTAAGTCGCAGTTTTTCTTGATCTGTGGCAATGCATTGAGATTTAACGTAGCCTCAAAACGTGTCTTGATAAGAACAAGGTCAACGGGGTCAGCAAGGTCACAGAAAGATTTTTTGTCATCCATTGATTCATTTAATTCTTCGATTCATACATCATACACACTCAATTTATTTACTTGTATAAACTATACACATTTTACTTTAATCTCTAAAGGTTTATATAAATTTTCTTTGCAATTGGCTTTGAATTTTATTTTCAAAGTTTTCCAAAAACTTGAACGGAGAAGAAAGCTGACCCAAACAAAGGAAAAATCAGGGCCAAGGAAGTCCAGGTCAAGGGCGTTCCGGAAGCTCTGGGGTCTTCATTGACAGGATCGTCCATCCCGGGCAACGTGATATTGTTGCAGAAATCGTCCGGACAAAAGCAGATCTTGGCATTCTTGATCAGTCTAAATGCAGCGATTTCATTTGGGAAGTCCCTGAGAAACAGTCCTGGGCTTAGCAGATCCTTATTTTCGTCACACTTGGTGGTCCCTTGAGGTCCCACCATCTTGGCGCGAATCAAAAAGGTCTTCCCCGAATTCAAATTGCCCCTCACCGTGGCGCACGTTTCCGTTTCTTTTTCATTCTCCATACTAAAGTTTCTAAAACGGGTGGGATATTCCTCACAGGTCGCATCGTTCATCCCCAAAACATTAACTTGCTCGAACTTCTTGGCTCCATTTTCATCCTTGGTGTAGAAACACTGGTAACATTTTACGGCGATTCCACCTGTATGTATACAAAAACCAGAAAGAAGGGTCACGCTGGGTAAAGAGAGAGGGGGGGGGCATTAGAACTATGATAAATTATACTTTAGTAGATAACAAGTTGCCGTTGCATGCCTTGGGTTTTCGCCAAAAAAATTGTAACAAGGGTGAAAAGGACCGCAGCTAATTTTTTGTAGGACTCGCCATTTTTACAGTTCCAACTTTTCCTTTCACTTTGCCAGACGGAGAAATTACTTTTGAATTAATTACAATTCAGTTGAAAAAAAAATGACGTGAAATTACTTACACATATGCATAGGAAATTCTTTGGTAAAGTATGCTCGAAAAAAAAGGCAAACAAATAATTTTAATTGAAATTTTCCATGATGAGGTGCGGACCATTTTAATCATATTATTCATTTATCATTATGGTTGTCCGATTACCTGCTCTCAAGGATGAGGATGACTGAAGCAAAAGCATCCAAAAAATTAAAATACAGTTCTGACGTAGCTGAACAGCATGTTGCTTTATTTATTCTTTTCAAAAAGACTAATTCTGATTTTTTTTGCAAAGAGTTACCATAGCAACTCTTTGTAGAAACATTGAATTTGAAATTGCTCAGAATTGAGCGTATTTGCGCATAAAATGCTTTTGATATACGGCGTTGCTATGGAAACAACGTATTTTATGCACAAAAACGATCAATTAGTCTTTTTGAAAAGCACTATAATATGTGCAT
>JAQIVE010006867.1:0-11051 GCA_034698285.1 Sminthurinus bimaculatus | reverse complement strand
GTAGAAGTTACTTTATTATCATAATAATGAAGGTGTATTATCTATAATACAACAAACTACCCTTCTCTCTCTCTCTATCTTATAAATACTAGTTAACTAGTTAATATCCTTCAAAATTAATCTCGTCCATTAAGTCAATAAGAGTATATTTTTGTTAAATATTGTGTTTATTAGATTTTATTGTGGGTGTAGAAAAGTTTTATTCAATGGAATTTCTTCAAGCTGTACAATAACAACAACAACAACAAGCAAGATTATTACAACTTGACGTTTGACGTTTGACCTATAATCAAAGTTTAGTAGTAATAGTTTAATAATAAAGTGGATATTAAAATCATGTGTGTACGTGAGATGTGAGTGTACTACTGTTAATTATTCATGTGGTTTCGTTTGTAAGGTTTAATTTTAATTCATAATTATCGTGCACTTGTTTTTAAAAGTTTTTCGAAAGTATTGCAAACGCAGCAAAACTAGAATCTATAGTTTAACTAAAACCAGGATAAATAAACAAATAAATAAAAGTTTCGGGTTATATGTACAAGAGAATAGCTTTTTATAAATACACATAATCTTCTTTAATACTTCTTAATGTAATAACGTAAGTAATAACCATTCTTTTGGTTTTGAATTCCATATAGTTTACCTAAATCTATTAGTCTCAAAACCCCGTTTTTTGTCATCATTTAATTAATTATCTGTGATGAATATTTAAGTGTAAGTTCAAGTGTTTGTATTTATAATAAATTTTATTGATTATGACTTGGAAAGTCTGAAACAAAGTTTTTATTGTTAAGTAATAAAAAGTGCTATTTAAGACTATGTATGCTACATATATATTTTTCTGCTGTTAAACAAATCTGAAGCGGAACTCTTCTATAATGGGTAAGTTGTATTTTTCATTACATTCTGACTATGATACCGCGATTTAACTCATAATCATGATGATGCTTTTATACATGTATTATGTTCGTCTTCGGCTGACTCACCTTATGCCTTGGAAAATAAATTAAACCATCTTCAACAAATATGAATCACCTAGAGTTTACTGACTGTTTACTGTTTACTACAAAGTTTCACTGTCTACAGTCTATCAAAATTAAAGTGCATGTCTTTGACTCTGTAAAATGCAGTTTCAAATGCAGTTATTTATGAGTTATGATTATGATGACTTTATAGTTTTTGTATTGTGTGTGGATGTTGGCAGCTCTATGCAATTTACAACTTAGTAAGCTACAATAAATGATTTATCGAATTAAATGCACATGCATACTATGGACTTTTTTCTTTGATTAGAAAATAATTATTTAAAATGAAAGTTGTGAGTATAATGTGTGGTATGCGTATAAGTACATCTGTAACGAGAAAGAGAGAGAGAGAGAACTTCCTTTAAGGCCTTTGATTGTTTAATATACAGCATACTTGCTATTTATTAAGAGGTATATAAACGAATGAGTAAAAAGAATTCTTCTCGGAAATTAGAAATTCAATCGTCAACATTATCGCACATACAATCATTCTTTGGTGTCGTTGTCAAGACATGAGGCGTTAGGCCGTATAATGACTGTTTTGCTCGCAAATATTTCTTGTAGTATTAGATGTATAATAATATGCTTTATATAATATTACTAAATACGCAAGTGTATCATTATTTGCCATTTTCTTTCCACTACTGTGTTACTACTTTGATTCATTGTTGTCCAAATACTATTCTAATGAATGCATCATTGTACCAAAAACGATTACAAGGAACAATAACAGTCTTTTATTTTTATTATTATTGAGCCATAAATGTTCAGTTTGTAGTAATTAGCAATGACTGCGTCCGTCAATATATGTATATGGATAATGGATAGTAAAAATGTATAAAATGTGCACACATGGACTATATTTGTATCACTATGGTACTCTATATAAAGTAAAGTTACTATATTATCAATGTTCAGTATAGTAATGGAGGTACATAAAACTGTGGAATTGTGTTACGTGAATACATTGACAACAATAACAAAAGCAAAGAAAAACGCACATTCTCAGTTTTTTAATGTCGGACTATATAATTTACAGAAAAGACAGAAATGCAGTTTTTATATTTTATATGTATATTATTCTAAAAAAAGATAAAGAAGAGTGTCAAGTGACAAGTAACCGTGAAGAATCTCTCTGTTACGTCAACGTACAACGTACTGTATACTAACTGAGGGATTCTTCACGGTTTTTGGTGGGATTATCAACCATAATGTAGACCACAATAAAATATAATCCTACCAAAAACTTATGATATCTTTAGGTTTTAGGTAAGATTTTTTTCCAAGGGTTGTAATAGACCTAAACACAATAAAAACGACAATAATATCTCATTTTATGCTTCATACTGTCCTTTATATAAACTAACTTATACACTGCAGTATAAGTCAGTGCATATATGTAATCAGAATTATGTAAAGTATCAAATTAACACTATAAGTACAATACGTAATGGGTGAACAGTGTGGAACATTGATTATGTTCATTTAATTATTGATAAAACAAAACTATTTGTCTTCTTCAGGATAGAGTTTATTCTTTTATTTATATTTATATTTTCATACTATTTATTGCAGAAGACGAAGAAATGGAGGAGAAGAAGATGGATGTGTCCATACCTGTACCTATCATCGAAATTCCTCTACCGGGAATTCATTCATCCATTTCCGCAGTTATTCCTCCATCACCAATGGATAAATCCACAATAAAGGTCAATGGGTGTCCTGTATTGAAGAAAAATGGCATTCATTGTCCCAAGAGTTTCGACTTGGATATCACGTAAGTCATTCTTTTATAATGATGTCCAAACACCAACAGCAATTCCATGCATGATAATAAATGACACTTAATCTGTGTTTCCTTTATTTTCTGAAAATTGTTCTTACTGTGCCAACTCACGTAGTCTCTTTATTTTTAGCTTCTTCTTAATATTGACAACTATAGGATAGTTATAAATGAATTCTGTATACATATACATACTGATGATAGTTTTCTTTTTGGAGTTGGAAATTGGAAAAGACAGTCTTTTATTTGTATTTACTCTTATATATATATTGTAATGTGTGTCATTAAGGAAACAAAACAATCTACTCGTTACCATCAATGCATTTTTATTACGCAAAGACAGTGGGAGACCATGCAAATGACAGTGTACTATATTATTAAAAAAGTACTCTTATTATTTTAAAAAATCGAGCTGTATAATAGTACATACTGTTTTCATACATTTGGTACACAACAAACACATGTATCGCAATATAGTAGAAATATACATATGTAATATGTACCGAAGATAGCAGTCACATATTGTTGTTTCACCAAGTATGATGTACAATGTGCATTCAAGTTAAAGCAAGCAGCTCAAGCGACAACTTACAAGCCGTAGAGCAGCTTTGATTGTCAACTAATCCAATTAGGACGTGTCCATGGCAGAACTTACGCACGTATGGATATACATATAGCAATGAAAGCTATATATTATATGTATATGATGAGTATTCGTATTAGGTATAGCAGTAGTACTGTTTCCTATGTATGTATGCATAAAGTACATCATGATTTTGAAGAAGAACACTTTTTAGAATTGTGAACGCATTTCCAGGAATTTGTCAAATCCATTCATATTTATGTACGTGCAGGCTTCAAAAATAAAATGTTTCTCATTCTCTCAAAGAAACATAAATATTTAATCGCATTGATGAGTCATATGGGGGAAAATGTGTACATAGTACTGTTATCAAATTGATTCTTTCTGTATATCCTTAAAAATTCAAGACTGTACATAAATAAATAAGATAATCATTTTCTGTTGTCCTTTTAAACAAGTTTGAATATGAATATATACACATATATATATGTGTTTAGTGACTGAACCGAAGCTTTAAAAAGAAATACTAGTACACATTAGATGAATCCTGCCATTGACCATGCATAAAAGTAACGTGGAATATACTTATACAACACGTATCCTACTCGTTGCCTATACTTAAAGTGTATTTTGGTAATAGCTAACCATGCATATTCATGTAAGATGTAAGTGCATGTGTGTACGTGTCTTATACAGACGGATTTATTTTTCTTGAATAAGAGAGAGGAGTATATATGTAATACAAAAGATAGAAGCTTAGAAATATGTATTCCCGAATAATACATGAACATACATACATATATTGGTAATAAAATTTAACCTTTACCTTTAAACAATTTTTGCTTATCAAGCAAGACTTCTACGTTGTACATGCACCAAGGCACCAATACACATAAAAAGCATGATGACTAAGTTTGTAATTTCTTTAAAGACGATATGTATTTTTGTATTGGATTAAAATACTATTAAAACACTGCATATATGCATACACACACGCGTGGAGTATACATAATACATAGACTGAAAGGAATTTTTATCTCTTTACACACTTGCATTATATAAAAAGAGTCCATAAATAACTGCTTAGGGAGGTTAAAGTCAATTGACTACTTGTACATACATAATGTAAGCCTGTGCATCTAGTTTTTGATTTGAAGGAAGTATTCAATTTATAATATATCGTACATCGTTCTTATCAGTATTCACTGTTATAGATTGCGCGTACATGCATCAGGCAGTCAAGTCAAGTGTGTGCATGCGAGACATTGAAGCCCGTGATGAGACTATGCATATATTGTACATTTGTACATTGTGGTACATATTGATTCTTCTTGGATGGGGAAAAGTATGAAACTTTGACTTTGTCTTAATATCAGCAGTTCAGCAGTGTACAAATATAGTACATATTTTATGTGGTCCAGAGTCCATTCTAGTACATAGTGTCAAATTATAGTGTGTATACTTCCTCCAGTTGAAAAGCATTATCCACTTAACAATTCTCTTTCCTCATAACTCAGAAGGTTCTTTTTGTTGGCTCATATTATTTCGTGTTTAAACTTGGAAAGTTAAGTAACTTGTTTAACTCATCATTATGTATCGCATATACACGGCTTTTTGTGTAGGTTTCGATGTTATGTGATTTTGTGTATAGCTTGGTTGCATGATCACAAAATGTTGTTTTTGTATCATCATCATCATCACCATCCATAATTCTTTTTCCAATGATGTGAAATTCTATTCATTTCTATATAAATATATTCTACATATACAGTATACACCCTGACCAATATATTCTGACATAAAAAAGGACATTGTTGACCTCTGTAAATATACTCAAATGAACCAAATGATCAAGACTTAACGTCGTATTCCATAGAAAATTCCGTGTAGATTGTATAAAGCATGTTGAAAGTAATTAAACAATTTATTTGTGGAGTCAAGAAAGTAACTTTGGTTTCGAATTCTTTGAAGTAACGCCTGCTTATCGATATAATCTTTAATATGTCAGTAGTCAGTACATATAAAATAAAACCTTAAAAAACAAACTCGGGAGAAATTCAGTCTTGTGAGGCAATTGTCATAAATAAAGCCTGAACAAACTTCTTTCTTCTTAAAAAAAATAGATTTAGAAAACGTTTGTACGTAAATCTGTATATCTCTGTACATGTTTTTGTAGTTTTAGTTAAATTCTTGTTTGACTCTTGTATATATATATATATATATATATGATATACTTCCGCAGTTGGTATGATATGTGTTTATTTTGGATAATGATTGCATAATATAAAGCAAATGAGATTTGCGGTTAAGAATGAAATTTGTTGCAATATTATCTAAATATTCTTATAAGGGTAGGGTTTTTTTTGTTAAAGGTATTGTAGTTTGCATTTTACATTTTGGTGTTCCAGCCCTACCGAATAAGTGATGCGTTTATTGTTCGCGATATTCGATTAGTAATAATTAAGACATTTTGTATTAGTGACTTGAGGCATGGATCAGTAATGCTTTGAAATTGAAATAAGAAAAGGATGGAAAAATATCGAGGAAAGGTTCTTTCAAACTTCACACATGTTCACAGTAAGTACGATATATGTACTTTATAAACTCTTAATCTTGGAATTGTGTTTTTATATACTTGCAAATAATAAACTAGGATTTCTTACGAAACTCGTGTAAAATAATGCCACAATAGTAATGACTATTGTTAGGGTTGGGTGAGAGAAGCGCAAATTCCAAACTTTTTTGTGCCTAGTTTTGAGAGGCTTTCCAGAGGTATGCCGGAGATGGTTGGTTGACGTACGTCTATTAAATTCAACCCAACCATTGTCCGATTTCAGTGGCAAACATGCACGAATGGGTTTAATAGGTGTTAAAATAAGTTGTAGTTAGCTGATATGTTTGTCACCAGACTTGAGTGTTCATTACAAGTTAGTGATACGGTTGTATAACAATTAAATGCAAAAAGCTGTTTCCTAGGGCACATCAATTCTATGGATGATGTGAGTTCAAAGTTGAAATTTGGAAAAACCGTTTAAGGTAAACTAAGGTTGCCCCTGGCGACCTTAGTTCATGCTCGTAGCGAGAGAGATAAAAAAACTGGATTGTCTGGGTTAATATCTCCCCATTTCTCTCAACATTATGTTACTGTAGTGGATGTGGAAAATGTAGTTGATATATGCACTATCAACTTGGCCAAGAAGACGGATAAATGAACACGAGTATTACATGTGACACGGAATGGAACATGAAGAAAATGGAATAATGCAATGAGAAACAATAATGTACGTAGAAGAAACTCGTCGATTGTGCAATGCACCAAAGTCTGATTTCTGGAAACTTCAAGTTTCCCATTAAGTACAAAGCATTCTAATTATAAACCATAGGCATGGAAGTTTATGTGTATTATGCTACAAATTGACTAGAGATGAAAAGTAATGTCTTTCCCCTAAAATCAAGTTTCATGTATTCTCAGCATTTGAAGCTCAGTATTTTCAAATTTCAATATCAAAGGCGAGAGATGAATGTCGTAGATTTATTTATTTTTGTAGTGTGTGTAATAATGATAAAAATAAAAATTTCTTTTTGACACCTTTTACATATATTTGAACACTAGAATATATATAAAAGTTAAGTAGGTATGTTCAAAAAGTTTATGTACTTGCCTATTATCTCAATGTATTTTAAGGCAATGACAGAAGACAGAAGCTTTCGCGACGTTCTCACGTGTAATAAGAATGGCGAATTCATTGCCATTGTTTCTTCCCATACATGTAGTGTATGTATACAATGTACATATATATTACGTACAATATTCATGCCTGCCGGCATGTAGTATACACATAATTTCGGCAAACTATGCAGTGGAGTGTATGTGTGTTTGTAGTATTCACACATCACTGGCGAATTGAAAGTTGAATCGAGTGTTCGTGTAATGAATTCGAATGTTCACCTTTGCCCACGTATGCATACGTCCATGTATAAGCATGTATGCATTATGTATGTATATGTGTGTCTGTATGCCAATTCAGTGCATGAATTGAAAGAACTTCTTCCGGCATGACTCTTCCTACTTGCTTGTATGTATACATTCACTTCTCTCATTCTGTTTTTTTTCTCCCACTCTAAATAGTCAGCTATTAATACCTTTGTCATATTGTGAGTGTAAGAGAAGCCGAAGACACTTAGGATGATGATAACAGATGATAAAATTATCATATGTGGGAAGAATTATGATAATAGGAATGCAAAACGATTGAAATAAAAGTCACTTTTTTATTGTCTCTCTTTTACTTTAGAAAAGATCAAGGTCGAATCATCATAATCATATTATGTATATGGTATACATAAATCGGTTGTACTCATATATATACTAGATGAAAAAATTGCTTGCACTTGTGAATAAAGATTCATTTACACGCTACAGTAATAATTTGAAAAATATATATCACGTTTATTTATAAATTTTAGCAGTTAGTTCATGTGTACTTAAAATACTGGACATATATATATATGTATGTATGTATATTCATTACCTATAGGAAATGTGAATGATTGTCGGCTTCCTTTATCATTTATACTAAAAAGCTGCAAAAGTAAAGGTCTGTACATTTCAACTGGGTATGTATAAGCTGCTTGTACAATATTTTAAACTTGTGAATGAATGTCTCGTATATCTGCACGTAAAGTACATTGTAATAAACTAAAATATGATTAGCTGAAATGTTTAGACAATTTCTTTTTCTTAC
This sequence comes from Sminthurinus bimaculatus, assembly GCA_034698285.1. Lineage (NCBI taxonomy): Eukaryota > Metazoa > Arthropoda > Collembola > Symphypleona > Katiannidae > Sminthurinus > Sminthurinus bimaculatus. The sequence goes on along the minus strand of JAQIVE010006867.1, from coordinate 2,915 downwards.
GTCCGTCCGTTCTCTAAAAATTACGTTGTAAAAACACATCCAATTCAGCAAATGGCTATAACACGATTTGCGAAATCAAATTGAAAACATTTCACGTCATCTCTTCTCTCGTCTTGATGACCTCATGTCATGTTCTGAATCACAAATTATATCATGTATATTAGGTATATATAATAATTATTATGCTGAAAGCTTTACCAAGATATTTTCGGGGATGTATACAATGTAACTTTGACTTAAAATCAGAAATTTTGTAAAACATAATATTATGGATTGCTATTTTGAAGTTATATTTAATAGCTGTCAGTAAAGGTGCGGTAACATTTTTTTTTGTTTTTACGCAAGCATTCTTTCAGTTTATATTAGCTGTCTAGCACAGCGATTGCCAACCTTTCGAGTACTCAGGGCCACTTTCGGAATAAATTCTTTTTTGTAACATACACTTGGGCCACTGAACAAATTTGCATAAAACGGTTTTTAGACAGTAAAAAATGCTATTTTAGGAAAATGAAAATTTAATAAGGAATTCGAGTGATTGGAGTTTTATGATAGTAAAAAATGTCCCATGAGATAGTTGTTGCTGCATTCTACTTGCAATTACAGAAAAATTTTAATTCGTATTTACTTTAAGAAATCTGTTTTTGCTTTATCCCTGGGATTGACCTGAAATTGACAAGACTGGTCAAGTCAGGTCTCGAAACACTCCTTTTTGAAAAAACTACTTGACCACATTTTTCAAAGCTTTTTTTCCTGTTTTTTTAAAAACTAATTTTCCATAAAAGACTTTTCGGGCTTTACACAAGTCTGATTTTCAAAATAACCCGTACAAAAATTAAAGCCCGAATGCTGCAGGATTATCCAAATTAATTTTCGAATTTTCACCGGAATTTCGGTCGGAGATGTCATTTTAGCCAGCGGAATTCGCTTGGGTAACAAAGTATATAGATTAGCTGTTTATCCAGTTTAAGTCGGATTACCGTATCAAAAATATTGACCAAATTGGGGTAGATTTTGTTGTACCCGAATTTTCGCCGGATTTTCGGGCCGAGTCATCGTAGCCTCCCGAATTCGGCTGATAGATAAATGATATGCTGGGTAATTCGGCCGAAATTTAAAAATTTCCAAATTCGGGTTGTTAACCTGACATTTCCGGCCGGAAACCCGGCGAGAATTTTGCCGGATTATTTGGCAGAATTTAGACTTTAATTTCTGGAATTTTTGCTTAATTTCGGCCGAATTTTCTGGATAACACTTTGTTACCCAGCCGAATTTGGCTGGCTAAGGTGACATCCTACGAAAACACCGTCAAAAATTCGGATGCAACAAAACCAAGCGGTATTCTGACTTTTTTATATGGAACTTTCACCAAATAACAATAACATAGGCTTTTGATAATTGATAATTTTACTTCTAATGCAATGAAACGCTCAGTGTAAAAAGTCGAGTCAGTAAAAGTACAACATTCATAATATTTCGTACTTTTTAAAAATAATCCTCACAGTTAAATGAAGAAACTAAAACTTGCAGGGCAATTTTATTAAATTAGCAAGTATTTAAGCTTGGCTAAGGTGTTTTAATGCTCTTTGATTTCGCTACTTCAGTCAATATTGAAATGTCATGAAGTATTTCCTTCTGACATTTTTATTTCAATCGTTGTTTTACCTAGTGTAAATTTTTCCCCGTAAAACCCCGTGGGCCACTAAAAATCCCTCGTGGGCCACGGGTTGGCAATCGCTGGTTTAGAGTAACTCTGTACGAAATTTCAGCCTTATCTAACGGGGGGATTATCCTATGTGTTGCCTGAGATGTCCTTTGCAACATCATATTTATTCGTTATTCGTTCGCTGTTAATTATAAAACAGAGAGGAAGTCGGTCTTGAGCCGGATGGGCGGCGTGAAAATGGACAGCAGGAGCAAAAAAGTTTTACCGATGAGGATCCTGGCCTCAAGTTTATTTTAGCGCTTCAAAAATCAGGAAAAATACCTCTCACTGTATCAAATAATATTCAGAATTTAGCCACAGAACTAGTTTCAAAAGTCTGCGATTTGGTTAGACAACAAACAACAGAATTACTACAAGCTGAGTCAGATGAAGAAAAAAATAGAATCGAACAGGAAATAGAAAAAACGAAAAATCCCTTTGCAAATTTCAGCACACAGTATAAGTTAGAAAAATACTTGGTAGAAAATTTTAACATGACCAACCCTGTTGCCCATCGTTTAGGTGTAGGAGAAAGACATGCAGACTACATATATACAGTACCAATCTCTTCAATAATTTCTAAATTAGTTGAAATACCTGGATTTTTGAAAACGGTCCTGACAAATAACCCTCCAACGGGAAATAATATGTATTGTCACTATAAAGATGGAAGCCATTACAGGGCTCCCTTAGACGTTCCGGTGTTAGACATTATGATGTACGAAGATGAGATAGAATCAAACAATCCTCTTGGTTCCAGGGCAGGTGGCAGTGGGAAATTTGCAATGTTTTATTTTCAAATAATGAATATGCCAGATTTTATGAAATCAAAACTAGAAAGTATTTTTCTACTAGCCTGTACTTTAAGTGAGAATGTCAAGGAATATGGTATGAATGCCTGTCTCAGACCTATCATTGACGATTTACTGGACTTGTGGGAAAACGGGATGTTTGTAGAGACTCCATATTACACCGGGATAATCAAGGTTCGTAAAGAGTAAAAACGTTTTGCCGCAGTGGTCGTTTTCCATTACTTTTAAAAAAATTTCCCAATTTTTTTCCCATTCAACCCAAGACGAAATCCATAAAATATAGGCCCAAACGGAGAATAAAACAGTAAACTAGACGTAATTCTAACGAGTAGCATGTTGAGGTCGTTTGCGTCCGATCCTGGTGAAACTTTCAGGGTTTGTGCATTGACACCTTGGGAATT
>JAQIVE010006866.1:0-11054 GCA_034698285.1 Sminthurinus bimaculatus | reverse complement strand
TAGTCGTTGTTCACATAGATGACTTTTTGCTTATGCATTATTAAGAAGTCATCGAGTAAGTGTATGTACATAAGGGAAATATTCCCAAGCGGAAAGTTTCCATTTACGCAGTCTTTTCTGCCTAACCCTGTATACACCTTGTCTGCATTAGCTTGTAATAAAATCTTGTAAAACAAAACAAAATCGAGCGTCCGCTCGATTTTCCGACTTTGGAGCAGCATACGATACGCCGGATAATCAAGCTTGTACTGTAAAAGAATTTTGAGGAGAAAAAAAATTGGACTTCAACAATAAGCGTCAGAACCTTTAGATTTTATTTTTAAGGCAATTTGTGCAAAATATACCAACATCTAATAATTTAACCCACCTTAAAACTCTTTACGAATTAGATTCTAGAATATCGAGAATCCAGTCGGCGTGGGAGTCCACATTTTTGAAGATTTCTCCTCCATCTTTTGTAACACCCGAAAAAATTCCCTGCAAAATGTATGTATGTAGACTGTCAGATTTCACAAGTCTTTGATTTTTGTTACTTTGTCGTTGGTCCAGTAATACATATTAATCTTTACTTGAAGAATATGTTTGGATTTTCCAGTGGAGGTTTCCATCTTTTGGGAAAACAGGCCAGTACCGATTTTAACCGCTCCACGTGAATTTATTTCGGCTTTATATCATATCGCAAAGAAAAATGAGAAACTGTTAACCACAATATATAAAAAAATATTGTCGACCTTAAAGACTCGCCTTCAAATTTTAGTACCTGAACTCGGATTTATCGGTGAAGTGGTACAGAACTCTTTCTTTGACCCCACGTCGCAGTTTTGGTCTAAAATCACAGCAAATTTTCCACCGCCAATCTTTAAAAAAACAAACAGACAAACTTGTTTGATAGGTACTAAATGCTCCAAAGTTATCATTTGAAGACACATCCGAAGGATATAAGCGTCCAGTTATTACCGTGGCCTTTTTCTCAGAATGGAATTTATTCAATGGAGGGACGAGAAAACAAGCGGCCTTTGTTCTGTTCAAATCCACGTCATTTTTTCCCACTGACGCTCCAAGCTGGATCAAAGCGATTCCATTTACAAATTTGTCCGCCAAATCACTAGAATCCCTGGACAACCACCAATTTTGAATCTGGAGGTACAAAAACTGAAAGTGTTACTGTTGAAAACATTTTGTAGAATTCTCCGTTAAAACTTGGTTTATTTAAAAATTTGAAATGTATGTATGTAAAGTATGTACCAAAAATTTTGCAGAGCCTTCTGCAACTGTTGAAGGTTTACGGCCTGAGAAAATTTGGACGTTTAGCGTTTCTTTTGTAGATTCAGTCCAATTTTTGACACACCTTGCATCGGTTAAAACAAAACTTGGTTGAATTAAAGTCCCGCCGCAAGTTTCGACTCCATTTTCAAAAATTGTGATCTCCCACGGAAAACTGCTGTGGAGCTTGTTGCTCTCATCAATGATGCCGCATTCTAGTACATATAAAAACATGAAATTTGTGCTTGTCAAGGATGACCCAAAAATATTGCATAAAAAATTCATGATTTATCTGATAGGTTTCCTAAAAATTTGTTTTTTCTCCCGCATCACCGTTTTGACAATGAATTGGCCGGAGTCCTTCCCACTGGCCATCAAAGTTGCAAAACAGGTCCATGTGGTCAAAACTGTATCTTGCTGCCTGGTACAGTCGGGCGCATTCTAATCGGATCCTTCTTCCATAATAAAAGGAAGTAGTGCAGTTGGCATCCTCCAAAGTTTCCGGATCGATGCAGCGAATTCCTTTCAGAACAAACCCAAAATCGGGACATCGTAAGGCCAAAATTCGGGGATCTAGGTCAACACTAACTTTTATTTCTTCCGGTTCCAGCTCTTTGATTGGCTTCTGTCCCGTTTTCCAAGCGCAAATATCCGGATGTTCATCAGAGTCGTCCTCACAGTCCGGAATACCGTCACAGGTTCGGTTTAGGGGAATACATTCACTTGAATCGGATAAGGCACACGGAAAATGTTCATGACCACACCTGATTTCACAAATTAAAATCGAATCTGTCATTTTTTGAATTCCCAAAAGCATAATGTGTTTTGTTCATCGATCAACTCACTTTTCGATTTTAATGAACCATCGTCCTGCCTCAAGAACTTCATTGGTATTGTTGCCGCTGAGGCTTCCAAAATACACAGTTTTAAAGCCACACTGACGCCATTTTTGCCTTGGGATTAAAGTGACCTCCGCACCAGCGACCCACGTTCCGCCGACTAACAATTGGGGTCGACTGCCATGGGACATGCAGAGGTCATCATCGTGTTTGCTGTACTCTGACGGCAGCTGAAGTTTCCGCAATATTTCATCGCCACTTAAAATACTTGAGGCGTTGTCAAAAGCTCTTCTGGCGCAAAACGGGCTCACGGACTGTCCGTAATGAAACCGAAAAATAGAATTACAGAGTTTCTTGGGAAGAGGTAAAAATTTCCAAATTTTTAACGTCCACTCTCTTGCATGAGAATTTTTTGTTCCGTTGCTATGGCTTATACTGCGGCTTGAAAAGCCGGAAACCGGGAAGGGAATTTTGATGCTACCTTGCGCGGTAGCTTGTGTGAGCTGCAGGAACTGATTTTTTGGATTGTAAACGGCCGCTGTGAAAGCATTCGACGCTGGGCATACGGCCTTGACAAAGGGCGTTGAAAAATCCAGAGGTGTGACGAGATAATAGAACGCAAGGTGGAAAAAATTTTCATACAACGTTTTACGCGGCAGGATAAACTTGACCTGTAAAAATGACAAAATGAAAAATTTCTAGGACAGGATTTTTTGTTTGGTGAATGCCTTAAACTTTGTGTGACCTGTATATATGTACTGTATGTAGTATTACCCGGGAATATTGTGCGAATTCGTCATGCTTTGAAAAATCCGAAGTGTTGACGCCGGCTACAACCAGGAAATTGCGGGGATCGTTGTCACTCGAAAAACGACCTGGAGGCCCAATTTGATTCGAAAGCACTCGTCCTGATGAGCCTATTGTGCCAGTGGTGTGAAATTTCCATCGACTATTGGAATTGCCGACCCGCCGGAAAATGGCCACTGTCCAAGGGCTGAAGGATCGAATGTCCGTTGGAACCACGTCTAGTTTTCCGCAGTTTTGTGTTGATTCCGTCTCAAGTTGACCATTGGCGCTTTGTACTCTTATGGCACATAATATTGATATCAATTGGATAAAACTAAGGAGTAGAAAAACATTTGGCTTTTGATGGCGCATATGTATAATTTTTTCCATTTATATAATTTAAGATTCTCTAAAGTTAGTCTAAAATTAGTTGAAGAAAATGACCCTGCGAGACCTGTTTAACTTGTCGTCTTTGACTGTCCACTGATTGCAAAAATTGATGAGAATTTTCTTGTTGCTTACATGTACACTCAAAATTCTGTCTCACACATACATAATACATAGTTACACAATAAATTTGAGATAAAATAAACGAGTTTTGTATCTGGATGTGTAATAAATGATAAAATACAAAGCCAATGGAATTTTTTTTGCAAGTGAATTTAATAATAAGCACAGCGACGTAAATAAGGCAGTTTTTGTTGTGCTGACTATTATTGTAAAATTAAATAGGTTTTTATCCACATTTTTTGTGCATCTTCGTTTTCCCCGTATAATGTTTTCGTTTGTGACACGAAGGGCAGAAAAATTACACGGTGTTATTGCCACATCTCTAGAAGGATCTCAGGAATTGAAAGGGCTCACTGGGGAGATTCTAGAAAGTCTCTGAGTCGAGTCGAGATGAAAATTCGGCAACGCTCTTGATTATGTATTTTAAGAATTTCACCCCTTAGAAATTTTTTTTAATTTTTGATACGAGTTTGGTCGAAAATCTTATCATTTTTGATCAACTTTGATTTTAATGAAATATCATAAAAATCTCATCAAAAATTGCCAATCTTGTCAAACCTCATCAAAGTTTCATGAGATTTGGTAACATTTTTTTCTAAGGGCGGTGCATATTTTTTATACAAATTTTGACCCAGATTTTAGCATTTACTTTGTGCCCAATTGGCTTCGTATACGGTTAAGTTTCATTTAAAAATTACTTAACAACGTTAAAAATTAAAAGATCAAGATTTTGATGCCGATTAGAAAAGTTTACTTTGAGCATTCATTTAATTTTATAAGCATTTATACTTTCATGTACAAGTGCGAAGTAAAATGAAGGTTTGTATTTTTAATTTTTACGTACTAATTCCGTAATTTAAGCTTAAACTTTCCCTCATTTAAAGATCAAGGATTCCTGCAGTATTTGAAACAGGCACGCTGTAAATAAAGATAAAGCTTAACTGTGGCTCTTACAAATTGTGTTATAATCTCTATCAAGATGATGGTTAAGGGCTTTAGCCCCTTTTCTAAAACGAAGCAAATAAATGCCGCAGATAGGAAAATGAGCCAGACAAGGAAGATGAGGTGAATCGTGCTTCCCCTCAAAGTAAGCGGCTGGTATGAATTCACATCATCGGGAAGTCTAAGAATGGCATATTTATTTTTGAATCTGTTTCCCTTCCAAATTTCTTCAAAAACTTTCCACAAACCCGAGATCCCAGACTCGACCAGGGTATTTGTCCGACGAATGAGGGGACGGTACAGATCCATCCCGTCTCGAACATGCCCACCATTCATCAGCTGGAAGGAATCGTCCGGGACACGCCGATTGTGGGCAAACTTGAGCCCTTTGCTGGAATTTTTCATGACACCCTTGAAGCCATTCCAGAAATAATCAAAATCGACAAGGGACGTCACCATGGCCGTTCGAGGTCGGGACAAATGATGTTGAATGTACCATGTTACATTTTTCCAGCACATCAATTCAGTCTGCTCCATCCTGTTCATGCGAATAAAGTGTTGGCGCCAGGCTGGTACAGCTTTACATTCTACTCAAGATAAAATGCTTTTTAAATACATTTAATGTGACAAGTAACACTTTTGTGATGGCTTTGCTCCTTCAGACCGATGGATCCCGACACTTTTTTGAAGATAACTATGACCTTTTGGAACAACATTTGTAAAACGAATTTTCTCGGGACTCCTTCGTTTGACCTCCAGACGTCACTGAATTTATCTCTAGATGTCAAACGAAGGAGTCCCGAGAAAATTCGGTAGACAAATGTTGTTCCGAAAGGTCTTAGTTATCTTCAAAAAACTTTTAGGGTCAATCAAGCAGAAACGAAATTGCTTTGTAAATCGTGCGGAGTCAAAAATATTTTAAACTTTTACACCAACCTGAGAATTCTCCCTTTTATAAACATTCTATCAACGCTGGTCTACATTTGACGTTGGCCACATCCTCGTGCCACCTTTGTGAGCCCCAGGGAGCGGCATTAGCAATACCTATATTTCCACGTATTTGCCGGCCATTCACAATCTTCGTTAAGGACCAGACGCATGTAATACACGGTGAGTTTTTGCGGTCCCACAACATTCTTGTTGAACAGATCTTTGACGGATGTCCAAGGAGTGGAAAAGGGGAAGGGTTTAACATACTCGGCACTAATCATTCCCCGATAGGCATTCAGAATGACCACGGACATTGGCAGCCAGCACCACAACAGGGGTTTCAACTGAAACTTTGCGATATTTGACCTCTCTTTGACCCAAGAACCAAAATTTGGTACTTCATCATCACACTGCTCTAACAGGCCTCTTAAGTAGTACAGTAAGATGTTTTCAAAGACTTCCAACAGCTGTCTTACTTTTTTGATCAACCTTTGACCTCTGGTTGTAGTAAAGGAGGTGACCTCTTGGCATGATTGTTGGTCCCGGTAAAACACAATGACGGTGAAAAAGAGGGTCATACCGAAAAGAGAGAGAATGATGACGATATGGGCAGTCACTTGATAAGGTGCCAAAAATATGCCCAGTGTCCTTTCCCATCTTCGTACAGAGTCAGATGTTATCAAGCGGTAACTCGTCTCACCAACGGTGAACCAGCGGTAATTTTTCAACAGGCTCATACCAGGTAAACTATTGTAAGAGAAACACATTGGAACACAATTTCAGACAAAAAATTTCAACAAAGACTAATTTCAGGCCAAATAATTTCAAAAAAGGCTAATTTTCGACAACAAATTTCAAAAAAGGCAAATTTTAGACCAAAAATTTCAAAAAAGCAAATTTTAGACCAACAATTTCAAAAAAGGCAAATTTTAGACCAACAATTTCAAAAAAGGCAGATTTTAGACCAAATATTTCAAAAAAGGCAGATTTTAGACCAAATATTTTAAAAAATGCTAATTTTAGACCAAATATTTCAAAAAAGGCAGATTTTAGACCAAATATTTCAAAAAATGCTAATTTTAGACCAAATATTTCAAAAACTGCTGATTTTAGACCGAATATTTCAAGAAACGCTATTTTTAGAGCAAATATTTCAAAAAATGCTAATTTTAGACCAAATATTTCAAAAAATGCTAATTTTAGACCAAATATTTCAAAAAACGCTATTTTTAGACCAAATATTTCAAAAAATGCTAGTTTTAGACTGAATATTTCAAAAAATGCTAATTTTAGGTCAAATATTTTGTAAAGGGCAAAATCAGCATTTTAAAAAGCTAGACACCAGCAAAGGGTGCTAGTTAAATGTGTTAAATATAATAGATATAGAATAGTTAAAATATGTTAACATATGTTCTGGTATAATAAAGTAGCTACGTACCTGCCCTGAAATGTCATGTACGCGTAGTATTCGAACGGCATCCGAATATTTTGAGATTTTTCAGGATTTTTATTGTTAAGCAGCGTAAAGTTAAACCCACTGATAATAAACCAGTTAACCGCCACCAAAAAATTGGCACAGTTTTTTCGATGAAACGGGGATATACAATTTGTGTTCTTACGGCTACTGCGAATCTTCTTTAAAGTACCACTAGACGACACATTAAACAAGTATTGGTGCGGTGACTTTGAAGCTGTCCGATAGGCCTTGATCATAGTTTTGAAGCAGGGCTCGGAGCCCTGTCCATTTTTATTCTTCTTTCTAATTTGAAGTGAGCAGTCAAAGGGCACATAAAAAAGGTCCTTATAGCACAAGGGGCAAATGTAGTAGCCCCGAGCTAGCCGGATTTTCAAACGATACGAATCTCGGGCCTCTTTTATGCGACCATCAAAAGGGAGGTAAAAGGTCGGGAAAGACAATGGAGGCCAATATGTAAAGTTCTTATCTAGAGAGTTTGCAAAGTCTCGGGCATGAAAATCGGGTGTGTTTACCACAAAAATTTGGAATTTGGGATCGATCTTCCATTGAAAATCATTTTCCATCATCCACTTTTTGCTCCGGTCACTTTTGAGCCTCATCTTCCAAAGAGTGGGAGTTTTGTCCATTTGGTAATTCCACCAAGTGTTTCTCATGAACCACCAGACTTCCTCTTTTGTTCTGCGCATTAAATATACGTTGATGTAACATTTTAGGTACTTTGCCTTGGCAATGACCGACACCCATTTTTCAACCGATTTGTTGTACCTGGCCCAATCATTCGTGTCCACTAGCGCGGGACGGGTTAAATCCGACAAGTCGAAAATACCCCAAGAGTCCTCGAGAATATAAAGAAAACATTGCGAGTGCTCGGACAAACCATTTACAAGGGGAGCTAGATCAACCGTCTCACTTTCCCAGAGGTAAACCTTGGCAACCGTGATGGTCGAAAGAACAACAAGGGCAAAAAGTTGCAGTTGAAACTGAAAAAACTGGAAATTTTGGCTAAAGCTAATTTGGGTCTGCATTTTAACGATGAAAATTCTTATAATTCTCAAAAAGTATTGTTGAATGTGTACAATAAAAAGTTTACCCACAATTAAATAAGCTAAATGTAGCAGAATCTTTGTCTCAGACACGAATAATGATATGGATTTTTTTTATTGTCGAGTTCTAAATAATTTTACTCGCAGCAAGCAAATATTCGAACAAGTTCCAGGACCTTCCAAAGCATTTTGAAGGAACTTTAAACACGCAATTTGTAATAATAAACTGAAGACACTGTCAGAAAACGTTTTTAGTACATTATTGACTACCATGTCATGCCATATTGCATGCTTTTCGGCTGTATTTTTCATGCACTTGAATAAATGTAATTGGACAAGAACTACGTAATATGTAATACTGTTAATTAGCAAAATGCCTGGACACTTTTACAAAAATCTAAACCGTGGCAAAGCACGGTTTCAAATCGCTTCCTGAATACTTCCGTCGCGAAAGGGTAGCAAAGCTAGCAATATTAATTTTTAATCTCGTGCCAATGCAACGATGGAGTAGACGATGGTTAGTCCCACGTTTAGGTACCAAGCAGCCAGTTTCTTGAGGGAGGTGCACAATGCTCCCCTTTTCAGCCCCTCATTCCACTCATAGGGGTGACCGTGACAAAATTCCCCCATCGTGAACATCAACCTCAAATACTTCCAAACCTTTGGGTACCTACGGTGTATCTGATACTCATTTTTGGACATGTTTAAGCAACCTAATCAAAGTGTTTTAAATTTGGTAAGAGATTTTTCTTGGGGGAATCTTAAATTAGTTTACTTGTTTTGTGCCAAAATCGTGGTTGACATTTATGTAAGTGCCCAAGTTAGTTAGTTTACTAACATGAGCGAATAATTTCAGACAATACGAATATTTAAGTAAAATCCGTCCTTTAATTTGACCTCTTTTGAAACCATACAGTAAACTCTATAATTTAATAGTGCAAATGACTTTTTTTTTGGCGACTGGAAACTTTGTCATCGAAAAGTGATGAGCAGTCGTCCCGTGTTGAAGGTGACAAACAGGAAAAACTTGGGCGTCGACATTCTCTCCATCATTTGAAAGGATCCGATCCGAATGCCCACCGCTGGAATCGAGCTCAGTTTTTTCTTCAGACTCCTGGCCAAAACCCCGTTGTGTCTAATGTGGACTTGAAGGAAAGGCGCCATCTGTTGTTGTCGACGCTCCTCCTCTTTCAGTTGACACTCTCGAATCAACACTAGGATGACCTGCTTGACCCGGGTCATATTTCGCGGTAGAGAAAATGCCTTGTCATACACTACGCCAAATAAGATGGTGGTTACGGTCCCCGTGAATAGGGACAGTAGGGCGATTGGCGTATGGACATTGAACAGTTTAATAGCCGCGTAGTTTGTGACCAGGGAGACGATGGTCAGCATTGACCTCATCAGATAGACGACCTCCTGGTTGCTCTGGTTGAACAGCTGGAGGATCAACTGGATTTTACGAAGCTCGACGGTTGTTCTTGTCAGAGTCGAAAAGCTTATCGTCCCATTTTCGCTTTGTCTATAAAAAAACGACCAAAAATCGGAAAATTTCAAATTTTGTTGAAAAGGTCAATTTTTGCTTTTTTTCAAAAATATCGCTTTTAAACCGATTCTTACGACTGGAGGATTTTTCTGGCGTTCTGAAAGGCGGCGTCAACTCGCTCAAAGAAGAGAAGGTGACTGGATATTAAAAAGGCGATGAGGGAGTAAAAACCAAAGTGGAACGCCTCCATGGTCATGGACAGGGTAAAGGTCATCCAATTTTGGTAGCGCCGGGGAAATAGCGCGTACCACAGGTGGCGCATCTTCCACTCGTACATGTTGATGCCCATGTATCCGACTATAGCGGCATAAGCCAGCAGGGGAAAAGCCAGAAGAAACTGGTCAGGGAAGGCAAGTTGCCGAATTTTTCGTCTGTCTGCAAAAAAAATTTTAGTGTTGCAAAAATTAGCTAAAAATTTCGATACTGGAATACTTCAAGAATTTTAATTATATTTTTAGTTTACTGCGTGTGGTCGTGTCCTTGTCGTCGAAAACAAAATTCAAGATGGCGACAAAGTGACCCGGCCATTTGGAAAACGCGGTGTAGTACCAAAAGAGGATGAACGGGAAAATCGGGGCCAAGATGAGATTTAGGATGAAATGGTGGACCACCAAATATTTTGATGGGTAGAGAATCGTCTCAACCATTCGATAGTTAACATAGATGGCCTGCGCGGTCGTGACGGCCATGTTGAATTTCCAAATCCATCTTCTCCAGTCCTTTTTCGACCAGGGATGGATTTCGATCGAAAGTATATGTTGACTGTTTTGTTTTTCGCCCACGGTCATGGGCAACACACAAAGGAAAGAAAGGAGCTTCAGCTCCCACAAGTGGATTCGGTATTCTGCCCACGTTAGCATTTTTTTTCTTTAATGTTAGATATTTTGATTCTTGTAAAATTCCTAATTTACAGGCTTTACAGTTTTTTTGTTAAAAAGGAATAAAATTATCCACCGACTAGTTTTTTTGCAAGCCCCGAAATTTTGAAAGTACAATTGGGAAAAATTGTAGCAAGCTTACCATGTACAAAAACAACAACAAAAAAACAAAACTTACAAGTTAAAAGAGCCTTGTTAAAAAAAAAACTGTATTTTTCAAAAATATATTCAACTTGGTGCAGCCAAAGGAAATTTATAGATATAAGCGGATGTTAAGTAGGTATATAAGAGAAAAAAGTTTTTGTTCTCGTCAAAACTTTGTTAATGTCTGTCTCTTTATGTGAAGAGAATTGATATTTACAGTTTCAAGGCCTATGACGCAAATACTAAAGTCGTAGTTACAGCACACATAATATAGATTTTTTCGAGTGTAAGTGCTGATAGACATCTATTTATACAGAATACAGACACATAAATGAGAATGGGCGTAGAGAAATGATGGACAGAAAGAAAGTAACTCATTGTTTGATTAAAACGAAAAAGGTGAAATACATACGCAATACCGTGAAACGGGGCTATTTCGCTAGGTTTTCACGATTTCCTCGTTTCATTTCTCTGTAGCTTTTTTATCTTTGAAGACGACCAAAAGCCGGTTTGTACATCATTGACGCATGCATTTGTGACTATAAATCCGCAAAAATGGCTTGCGTATTTTAATTACTTAGAATTTTATAGCCTTCAAGCTCGACGGGGCTATTTCGCCAAGACACGGGGCTATTCCGCTATCCTTTGAAATTTCAAAAGCCGACGCAGGAAAAGTTGAAAAAAGTTAACGGCAGG
>JAQIVE010006865.1:0-11059 GCA_034698285.1 Sminthurinus bimaculatus | reverse complement strand
AGTGCGTTTGCCCATACGTATTCATGTCAAACTCATGTCAACCTTCACGTCAAGGTCAGGGTGAGTTCATGTAAAGCTCATGTCAAACTCATGTCAAGGGTGAACGCACTGCTTGCGTTTACGTACTCATGTCATGTTGACTTGACTATGTCAGCAGTGCGGATGGGGTATTACTGGAGCTTAAACGAAACTAGAACTAGACACGCATTCCATCATTCCATCCTTCAACTTGAACATCTCCCCTGGTGGTCCCCGTCTGTCTCACAGAATCCACGTGCAACATATTTTTTTCTAAAGTGAAAGTCCTGGAGAAAGTTTTATGAACAAAAAGTGTGTATTTATTTGTGCGTGGTTTGTGGTCAAATATCAAGCATCAGCGTGTCATTTATTCATTCATAACAGCTCAAATATTTCTGGGACTTTCTCCACGCATTTTTCTGAAGAGAAAGCATTTCACTGCAAAAAAAATACTTCACGCTTCTTTTTTTCAGGACGACGACAAACTTGCGATTTCCTTGCTGTTGCTTTCACTTTCTTTTTCTCTTGACTCCCGTCACGTGAATTTAATAGAATTTACGGTGAAATTTAACCAAACCCGAGAAGGGACAAAAAAACGGGACATTTGACAAGGATGGAGGAGAAAGCGTTGAAAAATGTCGGGAGAAAGTCAAGGGTGTGATACATCTTTACCATCGTGTGTATGTGTGTGGGTGGGTGTCAAGTGCGTGTAGTGAGTCTAAATAACATATTGTGTGAGTGTGTGCATTTCACAGTGCAAAAGTAAAAGTGAAAGTGAGACCTTTCACCAAAGTGAAAGTCTTTGACTTTCCCGGACTTTCTCCCACTCTCTCTATTAATAAAAAAAGGACACAAAACCCAGCCAAATTCCCTGGCGGCAAAGGTAACTCGGAAATAATTTCATTTCAGCCCCCATCCTCACAACATTTTTTACGCTGGCCATAATCTCAACACACAACATATCAACGGCTACTGTACTTTCTCCACTTTCTCCGACCATATCACATGCAAGTACCATGTACAATGTATGTACAAAATACAGGACAAGACAAGACAATATAGTTTAAACCGGGTTATGGGGTTTCATTGCGGGTTTTGAACAATCCTCCGTTTTCACCGCAGATACTATGTGTGCACTGTGCTCTTGATCCGTCCTGTTCAACACACATTCGACAAGAAATAAAGAAAAAAGTGAAAGCCGGAGAAAGCTACATGGTGAAAGCAAAAGAGAAAGCAAGATATTCTCCTCTTGACTTTCACCACTTGAAAGTGGTTTCCACACCCGTAAGTGCATATTTCAGCAAAGGCCGTCTGTGCGTGTGTAGAGGACGCGGAAATTTGTAATTCGTAAAATCTGGAGCTTTCTCCAGAACAAAGTGGTAAAATATGCTCCCTTTCTCCCGCTTTCACTTTCTCTTTCACCTTTTCTCCGGCTTTCTCTACCTTTCTATCGGTGCTCGGCCTGGCGTAATGTGTGCACATCGCATTACATACATCTCAGATTGTGTACACTGTGTGGCTGTAGAGTGAGCTGAAATGCTTTCTCCGCTTTCTTTACAACATAAGGAGAAAGCAAAGAAAGTGTGCGATGCCCACCTTTCTCCGCCTTCTTTCTTTGTGAATTTTTTACTGGACTTGGATGACGAAAAGGCCACGGAAATCAGATGAGAGGATATGATACGTACATACATACATATGAGATGGGATGAGATGAGATGACGAATTTTGTAATGCAGGCCGAGTAACGGCGTTGAGCTGATTTGTAGACACAGCAGGACAAAACTAATTAATTATTCATGAGATTGTCGAGGTAAAGATGAGAGAAAGGCTAAAGATAGAACCCAGTTCACACCGACTATTTCCAAACAGCCGACTTTTTCTTTTTCATGTCCCATTTTTTTGTCCTTTCTCTTTTGAAAATATTGAAACTGTGTATTTTATTTATTTTTTAAAAATGCCTGTCCATTCCTTTCTTTTTCAAGTCAGCCCATGACACAAAGGCCAGTGATAAGGGACACCGGGAAAAGAAACGCGTGGGCATTCCAATGTACACAAAACGAAATTGTATTTCCTCCCGAGCTCCCACGACTTTCACTTGCCACTTTCTCCTTGGCTTCTTTTGTTCTGGATATTTGATACTACTCGGCCCTCCTTCTACTGTGCGATGCTCTTTTAATGGCTTTTAATATCCTTCCTGACGTTTTACAAGGCAAATTAAACAGTATCTCACACTTTCTCCCACTCTGAGTAGGCCGGAGAAAGCAGGGAATGAACGGTTGAGAAATTGTTGATTTACATTTCCTTTCCCTTCCACTTGACTTTCACTTTTACTTTCACTACACTTTCACTTCTTCTTTCTCTGGTGTATGTATGTATGTATGTCCTTTATCTGCGCCTCTACACAACTTTTCCACGTGACTTTCTCCTGCTTTCTCCATTAATTAGTCGAGTCAAATTCTGGACAAATTTCTAGCTGGCAAGTCATCAACCTCGACAAAAAATTGTGCCGCATTCAGCCCCTCAAACTTTTCCCCGTTTTACCAGCCATCAATACGTCATTCTTGTAGTAAAAAGAGAAAGTGAAAAGAGAAAGTCATAGGAGAAAGTAAAAAAGAGAAAGTCATTGTACATACCGGAGAAAATATAAAAAAGCAAGTGACTGGAGAGAAGCTGATTAGTATTAGCCAATCTTTTTGCTGCTGCCACTCTCTACTTTGCTTTCTCTCGACTTTCTCCGAGGAGAAAGTTTAACTCGAGTTATGTATATAAAATATGCTGTGGAAGAATTTGTGAGCCGTCCATGTTTTTTTAGTCTGTCGAAAATTCTATGAGAGATTTCTTTTCTCTTGTTATTATTCTTGCTTTCTCTCGCACTTTCACTACATACATACATACATACATACATCCCCCATTTAGCCAATGAATCGAGGGAAACAAAATTCCAACTTGAGTCTACTCCATTTGGCGGTGACTTGATCTCGGTTCACTTTCTCCACTGCTTTCTCCAGCCTTTCTTTTTACCAACTTTCACTTTTGTGCTGGCTCTGGGATCTTTTGGCCGATATTTATATCGACTCTATCGCACAGTGAAATCAATGCAATGCACCGACCCGACACTCAACTCAACTGCGGGCAAACTTAAGGCGATTTAAAGATTTAATATTGAAATCCTGTCCAAGTTTGTCCTGACTTTCCCCTTTACTTTTACTCTGCCATTTTTAGCTTTCTCTCCCGGACTTTCTCCGTTTTCTTCCATTTTCCTTTCCATTCAACTTATGGCTAGACAATCGACCGATGAATTTCCACTTTCTCCGATTCTCCTTAAACTCTTCTATTTGTATCCCCCACTTTGTATTATGTTACGCTTGACCGCTCGTCGAATAAAGGATCCAAGGAACAACTTTTAGTTTTCTTGAGCAATCGGCCGCTAAGGAATAAACCGGTTAAACTGAGATTTAGTCCCGGCTCCCGCTCCCTAATGCTCTCAAATACTCCCAAATACTGCAATTCGTGTTTCTTTCATCGTCCAAATTTGAATTCCAATCCAAATTCTAATTTTATCCACTGGAGAAAGTCCCAGTTTGACTTTCTCCCGTTCAAAAGGAAAATATATAGTTTCTGCATTTTCTGGAGAAAGTTGACTTTCTCCGACTTTCTCTTGTGTTTCTCTCCCTTTTCCGTTCTTTATTGGGCCTTGGCATTGTAGATCATGCCCAGGTAATAAATAAGGAGGAAAGTTACTTTCACTGAGTAAAATATGTACCACAAAAAAGAAAGCACAGAATATTTTCTTCTCCATTTCGTTTAGAATGGTTTTCCCCTCTTTAAATTTGCATGGCCATCAAGCAAATTGGAAAAAATGTTTAGATATTTTTCCAGTAGGCAAAATATCCGCTTTTGATTATTAAAACCGGCCATTTTTCTGACTGGATATCAAATTAAAATAATAATGCTCATAATTTTGAGGATAAAATTGGAGTAGGAAGTCAAACAGAGTATTTATTTATTTATTCAATTTTTATTTCCATTTTCCTTCCCCTCAAAAGCCCCTGGTCGTTTTCGTAAATGTATTCGTCTGAGCTCCATTCGATCATAAATTCAAATTGAGTTGGGTGGATGGATGGTGGGTGGTGTTGTTTGTATTTGTGGTCGTGGGAATATTGAGCCGACTCTGCATTTATTCCCACAGCGAGAGAAAGCGGGAGAAAGTTTTACTGCGCCCAAAAATATTTTTATGGCTGTATTCATACATAAATTGTGAGCTTTTCATACAGCCGGGTTAAAAGGCCGCGAATACATAAAACCACTCGAGGCATTTGTCATTTGCCCACCTTTTTCTCCCGTCCGAATTCACACAGTTGTAAATTATGAAATTGAGACTCGAGCCTCTTTCAACCCGGGAAAAATGGGGTCGAGTATGTTAACCCGCCCGCCTAAAATATGTAAAAGAAAAAGAGAAAGTTTGCTTTCTCCGGGTGCTTTCACTTTGACTTTCACTTTGACTTTCTCCACTGCTTTCACTTGGAAAAGGAGGTTCTCATGCCAAAGACGGAGCAGTAGCTTCTGGTGAAAGTGAAAGCATGGAGAAAGTGAAAGTAAGATTGGATGTTTGGATAAATTAATTGATTTTGGGTCGTCAATAAAGTCGTGGTTCAAAGTGAAAGTAGGTAGGCGGGAGATACCTGAGGATGAGCCAGTACATTAAAAATAATAATAATAATAAGATTAGAAAGTGAAAGCAGATAAGCCGGAGAAAGTCAATATGATGTTGACACAACATGAATTTTGATGAGCTTGACGGATTAACAAGTTTAAAGAGATTCCCGGGCATGATGATTCTCCGGCACGCCGTGAATACGAATCCATAATATAACATACATAATATAATAACACGGGATAAATCTCGAGGGCGCCCCCGAAAAATGAAATATGGTTTAGTCCCCGCGGAATTCATAATGCTATTATTAAGGTCCTATGCATACATGCATGTATTTTCATGCCCTGAAACTTGCTCCGATTCCTTTTATCCGAAAATTCCCGCACCCTTTTCCCGGGAATCTTCATCCTCTCCCTCGTTTTTTGTCCGTAATCTGTTTCAGCCGCAATCCGGGACTCTATACATACATTTGTAACTATCTCAGGATTTGAATGAATGCCTCCTCATTGATTTGCAACCTGAAGGGGCAAAGAGAAAGTAAAAAATGCTTTCTCCACGACGAATGAATGCGCCGAAAGACGGGTTGAAGCCGGGCCGGGATCCTTTGAGGAGCAAACGTCGTTCATATCTGTCCGAATGCGGGCATCTTGCCGGCTTGGCCCTTGGCACTTTTTTTATTAAAGGTACCCATAGAAAAAGTTGGAAATAACACAGATTTGCTCCCTAAATTCCTCCATAAGGATTTCGGATGGAAACTTTTCTCAAAAGAAAATAATTCTCAGAGGAATCTCCTCAAGCGTTTCCTTCACTTTCTTCGTTTTTTCCTTACATACATAAAAAGCGAAAGTTGTGCACAGTGCACAGTGTATTATTATATTTGATTATATTATATTGTAATATTTTGTAAATAATACAATACGGTTCCTGGCCTGGAAAAACTTTCCCCACATTATTGTACATAGATTGTTACATTTTTCCAATAAAAATTGACAGTTTTCTTTTTTTTCATCCTATATTATTAAATTATGGCTTGAAAAATGGGTCGCCCATCGTCTATTGAATTTGGAAATGCGCCCTTGTAAATTTCCGGCTTTTCATTTATCCCGGCCGTCCGCATGAAATTTTTCATTTGAAATCCTGTACGTTGTACGTTGTACGTGGTGTGTGCATTGTGCTTGGCCGCAGACCAGAATAGACCAGACGGGACATAAATGTATTTTGTATAATGTACACTGTACACTGTACAAGCAGATGCATTGACGAGACAAGGCGGAATTGTGAGCGGACGCTTTGGCTTTGAGTCTGCGGCTCCTGTTCAAACACACAATTTATGGCCGACGTTTTTTTGATAGATTTTCACAAAAAAAGCTAGAAGACTAGAACAACTTTTTGGAGAAAGCCGAGAAAGCAAGAAAAATAAGTGTTTTCTCCATTTGTACTGTGTGTGTATGTGTAATGTGTAGTGCCGGCTGAAGCTGACAGTCCCTTCTTTTGCATTGCATCGCATGGCATTGTAAGTATTTTTGGCTGGGAACAAATTTCATCTTGCCATGTACATGTACATTATACAAAAAAGAGAGAGTGCAAGAAAAAGTAAGGAATGAGAATGAGAATGAAATGACAAGTTGTTCTTGTTAGTGGGCTGCTTTCTCCCTGTGGATAAAATGGAGTCAAGTCGTGGGGAGTTTGAGTGTTGAGTGTGGATCTGTTTAGCTATGTTTAGCAAGAGAGAGAAAAAACGAAAAAAAAGACTCGCATATAAAATAAAGTGGAGGACGCGAAGGATGCGGAGGAGTAGAAGAAAAAGGATAGGAAAAGATGGGAAATGTGAATGAGTCTCATTCTCATTCTCATTTTCATTCTGGTTCTCATTGCCATGCCGTTGGGGTGGACGCGAGATGCGCCGCCTTCTCTTCCATTTCACCAGTGCAAGTGAATCCTCGTCGACGACTTTTCTCTCTCACACATTATTTCTCCATATGTATCAAGGATATATTTATGTATGTATGTAGTCCTGTGTCTAGTCGCTCCTCATTTTCGCTCAGTTGACAGTCTCTCTCTATTTTTTCTCCCATTTTAAAAGTCAACCAACTTGGAGATCACTAACTAAACCCTCCCGCTCTCATCAAATAGGGCAGAGTCCCGTCTTTGCCCTCCCTTTTAAACTATCTGCTTTCTCCGGACAAATTATTATGCAAACTTTGGAGTCTGGACGAAACGCATTTAAAAAGTTTTAATGAGTGCATCTAATTTGCAGAGAGCCGAAAAAAAATTCAGAGTTAAAGTTAAGGGAAAGCAAAGAATGTAAAAAAGTAGATTTAATACAAAAAAGGTGAAAGTACCCGGTTGTTCCCTAAACTAAGGAAGAAACTATAGGCAAATATAAATAAAAAGGGAAGGGGCGAGAGGATAGAGCCGCCCATGTCCATGTCCATTTGGACGTCGGTGACCATGACCATGGTCATGTTAAGATCCAGATTGAGATGGAGATGAGAATTAGGAGGGCGTATATGTATAATGTACATATATACAAGAAAATGGAGACGGGAGAAAGTCACTCAAGTAAATGTTGGGTCGCGTCTCGATTTAAGCTCCTTACTCCTGATAATGTCCCGTCTCATCCCCACAAACTCTGCTGCTTTCTCTTTTGCTTTCTCCACTGCTTTCTCTTTGGCTTTCTCCGCTGCCCACTCTCCAAGTCCACAAATAACAACAAAAACAAGGACAACTTGTTCCTTTTTCTTCGTTGATTTCTTTTTCTTGTTGTACTACTACTTGAGTTGAACTAAAGTTTCAATGCAGAGCACGAGGACAAAATGTCCGTCATTGACTCTCTTTATTTTCCTTGGCTAATGCACCGTCTGGATCAAGAATCGCGGGTGACCACCAATCACTCCGTCCAGAAAGGACAAACAGCTCGTTTTTTTCTCTTCCACTTCTCCGCCTCCCCGAGCTCGTCCTTCTGCTGCTCCTCCTCCTCCATTCAAGCCATAATGAATTAATTAGCATCAAAGAGAGCACCTCGATTAGATTGGATCCCACGTATTGTATTGTATTGGAGATTGGAGATGAAGACGCAGTGATTTCACCATCACTGTTGACGTGCCCGCAATTCAATCCCATCCCAATTCCAATTCCAATGACCCCAAATACAGGGAAACCAAAGGAAAGAATGGAGAATCTGCTGTTCCTTCTGCTGCTCCTGCGACTGCTGTCGATTGCTAAAGTTTGTGATGAGTCTCGAGGCGAGTCCACAGGATGAAAGTCGACGTTTTTGTCTCTCATTATTAATTGATTGGTGGATCAAGGAGAGAAAGCAGACGGAGAAAGCTAGTGAAAGTATACAGAGAAAGTCAGGGAATGGCAAGGTGAATGGCAGGGGAGCGCCGGAGCAACAAGCTCTTTACTTTCACTCACTTCACTTCTCAATTAAGCTTTCTCTCCTTCCTTTCTCCCCTTACTTTCTCCGGCCACATATTCAACAGGATGTGGGAAAAAGCTACGGATTTTTGCTCAAGTCGCCGAAGCAACAGAAAAACAAAAACTTGCACGCTTGGGGATTTCGCTAGGGTCAGCATTTTTATTCCTCTTTATTCTTGGTAGTCCCTTGCTCTATTTGTACTGGGAGAAAATGGGCTTTCACCTCCCATAAATATTCCAAAATTCAACTTAATCGACATTAATGGTCTCTTTTTCTTCCATTTTCCCGGTGCTAATCTCCCGCCGTAATTTAGAATCCGGCAACTTCCTATTGAAAATACGTTGACCATGTAGGGACCAGCTGGTGGTGGTTTTTTTTTCCGCCGCGGTAAATCTCCCTTATTTATTTAGTGGGGTCAATTTCTGCTAAATTTAATGTTGCGACTCGTTCGAATCGCCTGAAAAAAAAATCCAGCAGCCGATCCGACTTTCACTCGACTTTCTCCCACTTTGAATAGAAGAGGCTTTTAAGGGATTAGCCGCGGCTGTACACTGTACATGTACATTGTGCATGTATTTCGTCAACAAAAAGTCATCAGCCTCATATTAGTTTAAAATTAGGGTCTAAAAGTTGCCTCGAGTTTCCAGGCGTGAATTGATTGATCCAGAGCCGCACAATAAGCAAGTGGGTCCGTATTTGGCAGCCACATTTCTATTTAAGCTTTCTCCACAAAGACCGACTCTTTATTGTGTCTAACCTCTAATCTGCCACACACTCTCCATTCAACGCCCAACTTTAGCATAAGCCAAGAATAAAAAGGAACATGGAGAAAGCCGGAGAAAGCGTAAAAAATAATCACATGACTTTCTCCGGCTTCTGGTTTTAAAAAATGCGGTCGAGCCCACAAAAAAGCAAGGCAAGTTGATGCATGATTAGTGGGGTTAACTTGAAATTGCGGGAGTTTTCTCCCGGAACGGCTTTCTCCCGGTCCCTGGTTTCTGCCTTTCGACATCATGGCCATGTACATGTATGTATGTCCTTGATTAGTAGAAGAGAAAGGATGATTCAAACAATCTGGAGCGAATTTTTTCCACCATCGAATAAAGTTGACTTGGTGGCTTTCACTTATTGGTTTTGGTTTTGTCCTTTCCCCACCAACTTTCTCCGTATTCCCGTCTGTGTTGATTATGGATTGGAAAATTTGGCAGAGTGGCTGATGATGAGAGCCGAGAGCCTCTGGATGATTTTGACTTTCTCTCTCTCTCTCGCTTTCTCTCTGGACTTTCTCCCAGGCCAACAAGATCGTCATTTGATAAACTCACAATTAGTCAAATCAAATTAAAACCTCAACCCAGGCTGCCAGGCTGGCTGATGAAGTTTTCTCTGTCTCTCTCTCTCCTCATAATTTCCACCCAGTTGCATAACTACACATTTACTCATGTATTTACGTATGTTCGATAGCCACGTACGTGGAATTTAGTGAAATTGTGTGAGAGAGAGAGAGAGAGAGAGTAAACGCGGGATTCGACTTGACATGAGTTTCTGAGCTGGCTGCCTTAAATGACTTTATCATGAGCGGGAATGAGCTGACAAATTTCATCATCAGCCCACTATTTTCCACGTTTGTTCGTTTGGACAGAAGCACAGAGAAAGCTGATCGACAGCGTATTTACTCTTTGGGTGGATTTTGTATTGGCACATCCATCCATCCATCCATACACATATAGTGCTGACTAAGGCCAATGACTGACTGGCTTTCAATTGGACTTGATGGGCTAAGCACCCAGATTTAAAAGGATAAGGGGAGGGGGAGACGGGGGAGGAACCCTAACAGACGAACAAGAAGAACCAGCAGGAGAAAGCAGGAGTAAAAGTGAAGGTGAAAGAGGAGCACAATTGCTTGATTTGACGGAGGCTGAAAGTGTGACGACCAACTAATGCATTTCCTCCCGCTTTCTCCAAATGGAAAAGGAAACTAGCCTTACTTTCTACTTTCTCCAGATACAATCCTCCAACATCAACTTTGGCCTCTCTCTCTCTCTCTCTGCATTCTCTTTGGTCTGTCTGCTGTCTGCTCCTGTCTGCTGCCTGTTGTCTGTGGGGAGTTTTCTCTCCTGCTTTCTTTCACTCCTCCACCACTTTCTCCCTTGTTTCGCTGTCTTGTTTAGTGGTGAACAAGAGAGGAGAGAGAAACGGGAAGAGTTGAGGCGTCCCGGTTTGATGAAAACAGATGCTCACTTAGTCAATTCCAAGAGAGAAAGCAAAAGAGAAAGCAGGGAGAAAGCAACGGAGAAAGGCCACATTGAAACCTTCATCAAAGTACGTGAAGAGCCAGAACTCCCTCGTCCGTCCGTCCATCCGCTCCTTCACAAGCTTGTGAGGTCAAAGTGAAAGTGTGTATTTTTTCGATAGATTCCCTTCCCCTAATCCACGACGACATACTTTCGTTCTCTTTCTCTTTGTCCGCGTGTGTTGTGAGGCAGCCTGTAAACTCTTTCATCCATGTACGCCCATTGTACATGGAAGAGGGAACTTTTATTTAAAGAGGCACACGATTGAGCAGGAGGGAGCAGACGGAGGCCACCATAATACACACACACATAGACACACATCTATACTTTGTCTCACTTTATTTTACTTTCACTCTCTACTTTCTCCTGCCTTCCTGCCCTTTTCAAAATCTCATTCGTCCACATCCACGTACGTTCATCCAGAGGAAACGGAAGAGAAATCGATTTATTTTGAATCAAAAACTCGCCACTTTCTCCCTTTCCTGCTTTCTCTTTTGCTGGACCAGCACCAACTGGTCCACAATTCTCTTCTCTGTCTTTTCCCTTGTCCAGACTTGTAGGCTCCCAGACTTCCCGGCTTTCGCCCATCCATACGATCGCCATCAGCCATCACAAAAGATGGACTTGAATTTTCAACACTGCTTTCTCCTCCTTTGTATATATATGTATAGG
>JAQIVE010006864.1:0-11060 GCA_034698285.1 Sminthurinus bimaculatus | reverse complement strand
TGGGAAACTTTCCGGAAAGTTTACATTTAAAACAATGGAAACTTTGAGCACGGAAAGTTTCCATATACCCAGTCTTTCGTGGAGGACCCTGTACATTACACATATTACCCACAAGTATATAATGTGGTATATAATGTAGAACTAACTTACAACGGTATGTAGGCCCAGTAGCTGTGATATTCATTTAAAAAATCATGGAGTGGTCTGTGCTATTAGGAAGGAAAGTTAAGCATTATAACGTTTTTTAAAGCTCAAAAACGGAAAATTATAATTATGATTTTTTATTACTGTCGTTATAATTTGTATTACTGGCCTCATTTTTTTAAATTAAACTCACATATGTTGGAAGAAGTATGGCTAAAGCAATGCAAATGAGCTGCCCACTCTTTCCGCTCATCACGAGACAGAAGAATCGACGCTGTTCTTCCTCAGTGGTCAAAACAGGGTCCTCTTCTTGGCGATTGAACCGCTCAAACCACTGTAAATGCATAATATTATTATGTATTTAGTATGAAGCGATAGATAAAACGGATACTATATCCATTTTATCTATATATTTTACATTTTACATGTTACCTACATAACATAATGTATGCGTCTGCTTAACAGAATACATAATATATGCCATAGTCTATGACATATTATTATAGATCAGTTTTATAAATGATGTAAAAGAAAATTATACATAAAGTACTTATGTGGATGCATGGGATGTAAATGTATTTTATAAGTACCGTGGCCACATTAAAATATTTCATGTGTCTGGCACAAAATCCAGGACTGTTTGAAAGATTGGAGGTACTTGACGCCCCGGATTCGGATTTAGAATCTGATGACGGCGGATTGTCTTTGTCTTTGTCAAGATCTTTGTTTCCTTCCTTACTACGGCTGTGACGTTGTGGTCCATGTGGTGCATGGTCGTCGTCATGAAAAAGTTCCTGGGGAACGGCGTTACTGAAATTTCCCTTGTTTGTAGAGCCATGAGGATGCTGATGGTTTTGGTGAGGAGAGCGAGACCGACTTTTGGGGCGAATCTCACTCCCCGACATTTGTCTCGACTCTGTGAATTCTTCTGTGGATTCTTTTGGGGATTTAGCAAGTCTCGGAGGTTTACTTGCTACATTTGTCTTTCGACTGGGGCTAGCTTCCACTTTGTATTGCTTG
This sequence comes from Sminthurinus bimaculatus, assembly GCA_034698285.1. Taxonomy (NCBI): domain Eukaryota; kingdom Metazoa; phylum Arthropoda; class Collembola; order Symphypleona; family Katiannidae; genus Sminthurinus; species Sminthurinus bimaculatus. The sequence continues at coordinate 9,896 of JAQIVE010006864.1, read as the reverse complement.
TTTGACATGGCAAATGTTGTTGTCAGTCGGGACGGATAAGGAAACGAATTTATTACTTCCAAGCCTCTTTTTTCAAAGGAAGAATATTCGAGAAACGAAGAAGTTATGCATGCATACAGATATGCATGATGTGTAGGTATATGTAGATTCAGCCACAAAATCCGATGTTCTATACGTTTATGTACATCCCTTGCCTCATTTCGTTGACACCACCAGTTTTGTGAAAACATGCACAAAGTTCCTCGGTATTTTTTTCTATCACTGACTGTAGCTAGATGAAAATACCTACACAAAATATAAGCATTAATTTTGGAACTTTTAGAATTTTTGCACCTATCACACAAGAACAACGTTTTTTGATTGACAAAAATTAAAAAATGCATGTAGGTTGTAGGTAGAGTAGGTACCTAATTTGTTATGATCATCAATGTTTTGATGTTTTCCCATCAAACATGACGGATTTGAATATCTAAGGAAATAAAACCTAATTTGTTTTAAATATTTTTCTGCAGAAATTTCCAATCTTCCATGAGTTTTACCGTGGCATGGAACTTCACCCTAGAATTTTGGGTGTGGATGTCAAGCAATTGACCAACTGTCGAATGGGAATGATGATGTGGCAGCTTTTAATTGTAATTTACTTCCTCGCGGCCTGCCAACTCCACGGATTCGACGCAGGTCATCTCGTCAACGTGGTTCTCCAAACTATCTACATTTATAAATTTTTCCGGTGGGAAACCGGATATTTTAACACCCTGGACATTACCTTGGACCGAGCGGGCTATTACATTTGTTGGGGATGCCTCGTGTGGATTCCTTCAATGTACACCTTCCACTCCTACTTCTTTGTGTACCATCAACCCAACTGCGGCGGGCTCATAGCTGCCATCGTCCTCGCTTTGGGAATCGCTTCTATATTTTACAACTATCAAGTCGACCGTCAGAAGGAACTCTTCCGTACACAAAAGGCAGGCGACCCAGAACTTAAGGTAAATTATTTCTATGCCAGACGGGTTCTGGAATATACTATAGTTCTAAAGTGAAATGTATTCTTCAACATATTCTCATTTCGGTCCCTGTTTTCCTCGTGTAATGAACCAGTTTTAATTTTCTTTACCTCCATTTCTCTTTTCATTACTGTAACTATACACATATAATATGCCATGCCATGTCATGAAGATTTTTAACTTTCAACGCTATTTCAAAGAGTGAAGACGGTCGAATACGTAGACGACGTAGCCGTTCTTTTCCTTCGTTTTCGTCTTAACAGCACTTTCTTTTCATTTAGAAAAAAGTGTTGCAGAAAAGAAGAATGAATGTAGAAAAAACTCCAAATTACTTTCTTTCGTCGACGATCTTTCCCTGTATCTCGATCCCACTTTCCTTTCATTCGAATCCTGAATAAAAGTAAAAAGCATGCGTTCACTCCTTTCTAAATCAATGTGAATGTGTTACTCAAACAGAGGACTTTAGCACTGATCCTTATTAAGAGCTCTTTTTTATTTCTTGAGCTTTTTTCACAGAAATAGGTGCAGTCTGTACCCTGTGTACATATCCTACTACAATATGTATAATATGCCTTCGTTTTTGCAATTTCTTTTTCTATCTACATTCTGTTCCTTTTTGGCTCAACCATAAATCCTTATAGTGTGGGATTTAGCTCGATCTAGTTTCAATTCTTCTTTATACGTTAGATTGTAGATAAGGCTCAGATGAATGTATATGTGTAATAATATGCATGTGTGTTTTTCGCAAATTCAAATTGGTTTCGATTCTCCATTCACGCAGTCAAAAGCTAGAGAATTTCTAGACAGAAAAAGGGGTATATACGAGACGTCCGAGTGAATTGTGAATATGCACAGAAGAGCGAAGAGTGATAGAGAGAGAGAGAGAGAAAGAACGTGAAAGAAAGTAACTTTTGCACTCCATTTTGCTGTCAAGGGGAACAAAAAGACGGGGGAAAGTCTCATGACAGGAGTCAAACGAAGTTGCTCAAGTTTTAGCTTTCAGGCTAGTTGAGTATCAGTTTCAGCCTCATTTTCCTTTTGCAATTCTGCGTACACTCACGCACATAAGTGTATCATATGTACACCTATATGTTTTCATACTTCCGTATTTTTATTCAATACGTTCAATTTCTCCTGGGTTCAGTTTCTCTATCTCTCAGCTTGTTTATGTAAAATTCACGGAGACTGTAAGATAATACATATGTATTAGGTACATCTCAGTTGAATCCAACTCTAATTAACCATAAATATTTTATTCTTCATTTATTTAAATTCGTATTATTACATACATATGTGCATAGTTAATATCAATTACTATTGCTATTGTTGATCAGGAAATTCGCTGCTGAATTTATGTGATTTTCCGTATCATTGCCAATTAATTACTATTAGAGTACGAAGAAATTGTGTAAAATGGTGTAGATTCTCCACCAGTTGCGTTTATGTATTTACTTGGAGTTGAAATTAGGAAAATTGGAACACGATATGCAAAGTAAATGCATCGTATGTTAAAGGACTGAAGCAGAATCAAAGTACACATAAAGTAATAAAAGAGGATGATGAGGATGGAAAAGAGTTCCGACTTTCGGAGGACGCAAAGTTTTCCCCGGAAGAGCAGAGTTCTGATCGAATTAGCACTTATTAAAGGAAGATGGACTAATAATAAATTGTTGCCTCATGTATCATATCATGTAGGCAAATTTAATCTAATAATGCTCTTCTATATCATGAGTGAACTACCAAAACATATGTTCATCCCATTGATATCGTTTTTGGAAAAAGGTAGAATATCTCTATACTTTACGAAACTGTTACTTGACTAATATGTAATTTAAACTTCGTTTTAGTGATAGTATTGGAGGGACGATGAAGGCCGATAATGAAAAGTTTCCGATTCATACAGTGCTGTATTATCGCCAGTCATATAATGCTGTAATAAGCTTAGCGATATTCACAATTCATTAATGTTGATAATCTACGTATTTATTTCTACCAACTGATATCTTCTACATGGATGCACAAGTCCGTGTAGATGTACGTACACGGATTTTCGCTTTCACAAAGCTGATTTGGGAATTAAAATAATTTCCTTGTGAAATTTCTCCCAGACTAATTACTCATGGGTGAAGAATGGAGAAAAATGGAGATGAAGTGTAAATAAATGGCAGAACTTGCAGTCCAAAGTCAAAACTGTGTGTTCGAGTTTTCATGCTATTTTCTTCCGTTCCCTACTTTCTCCTGCCTTCTTGCTCTCACTTTTGTGCAGTAGATGCTTTATGTTTTATGCATATTCGTTAAAAGTTTTCCCGACATAATACAGTCGTAGATGGGGGTAATTAAGACAAATTTTTAATATTCAACTTTTGAGACGAACAACTTTTACACACAAACTTTTCAATGTTTAACGACGCATTCTTCAGTAAGTGTTACATATTATACAGTTGTGTGCAGATTCCTATGTCGGCAAAATATTATATACATATAGTATAGTTTTGCTCATATTTATTATGAGCTCGGGATTTTCAAAAGAAAACTTATTCGAATAATTCCAGGAAGCTCAAATGAACCTTTCTAAATGAAAAAGCGCAATACTTAAGGACGAGCGTCCAAAGTTTAGACTTGATACATGCATACATAATAAGTGAAAATAACAACTTTATTGCAATTTAGGATGTAGAATCTTTAGGCATTCTTCTCAATTAAAATGACGCTGTTGGCAATGTGTTTAGGGTTGGAATTTATAATATAAATGTCGTATTTTTCCTACATTTTATGGTAATACATGTTTTGATTATATAATTTAAGGTAATTTTTGCAGCTTTTTGAAGAAAAGTTACGTAAAGAATGCCAGTGATAAAACTTTTTTGCTGCTTTCATGAGACATATTATATACATATTTACATTAAAAATTGAAAACATCCCAGGGGATAAATTATCAAATTTATAAATGAAAATAAATTTTATTTTATCGCGATGAAACTTTTGTAGTTTCGTGCACCATAATTTCCATGTAAATGTTTTCAATAAATCTGTACTGATAGGCCTGATAAAAATAATAATCGTAACGTGTAACGCTTGACCGACTTTAAAATCGAATAGCAGCACCAAAAACTAAGTTTAAACGTTTCGCCTTCTTCTGATTGTTCTCCTGCTGTACTTTTTCAGTCGTCGCTTTTCGTGACTTTCTGGGGTTTTTAGACTTTGGCAGTGAAAGAAAGCCAAAAATTTCCTTACTGCTTGATTTTTCGTCGTCAATTTGGAATTTTGGGACTTCTACAAGAATTCTTGGGTCCATCCCGTCGTAGTAGACATGATGATGAGCTAGTCGAGCTCTTGAGACAGTTTAGAATAGAGAGAGTACTATGTACATATAGTTAGACATGTACCTACTACCTACTTGTATACGATATACTATCTGGCTGCTATATGTGTAGAGTCATAAAACAGGAAAGCAAATTTACTGAACCCTTGCCAACCGTTCCTTGGATCTGATGCTAGATATTACATGATAGATTTTTGGACAAAATTTTCCCTTCATTGCACCCATCGCACACGCATTACTTTTTGGCACATATCGGCTAAACACACACTGCATTGTTATCCAGACTTCCACTATAATATGAGAATGGACGACTGTGAGAACCAGACAAGAATCTGAACGTGTATGAACTACGGCTGGATTCTATATAGGCTGTATTTTGTACAGAGAATAAAATGAGGGAGGATGAAGAGGAGGTTGAACAATATTCGTTTCCATTATATTGCACATTACATTCCTCAGCCTTGCCAAAATATGTCCTGGAGATGACTTTTATAAATTATAATGATGCGATATATGCGATTAGACTACTATTTTTATTATTATTATTATCGAATATTACGGCTGGATCTTGAATTGAGATATCTACTTGATGCTTCTCATTCAAATGTAATAATAAGGAGGCTTGGTATCATGTTAACAATGATTTTCCATTATTCAAGTCGACTACAGGGAATCTTTTTCCTCTTTTATTTACATACTGCATACTGCATGTTGATTCATTGCCAAACCTACGTAATACTTTTATGGTCAATAATACTCTTTATTCATATCCAAAAACTACTGATATGTACGCATTTGTACTTTGCCTTGCTCAGTCGATTGTTGCAGATCCGATGTGGTATCTGTATAAAAAATAAATATAAAGTAAACGAACCGACAAAAAGAATTGCATCAATATAAATGTCTGCGGTCCGTAAATTAGCCTCTGGATCTTCCCTGTTCGATGGATCGGTCAAAGGTCGATGTATAATGTATACGTGAAACGACTAGACGTTTCCTGCGGAAAAAGTCGAGACGTAAACTGAAAAAATGGACGAGAGGAACAGCAAAAATTCTATCGTACTTGAACTTGAGTAAGCGGAAGCTCGTACAAAAAAAAGAATATTATTGGAATACTTTTATTGAAAGACTTTTTCTCAAAGAATTTCCTCGCGTGGTATGTGAAATGTGAATTGTTCTCCTTTTGATAAGCAATGTACATTACATGGTATGTGTACTTTTACTTTTTCCTTGACGGTCGTTTTTTATGTTAGTTTCTTTTCCTTTGGCTTTATCACATTTCGGATTGTAATGCGTATTATGTTAGAATTTATTTCTCTTAACCTCCAAGCTTCTTTCCCCATTTCTCTGTTGAGTCACTGGATGTCTACTGCATGTGTATACTATAAGGCTAGGACTTGAACTCAATCGATGGTTTTAGTGGAATCATATTCTGTTTCCTGTTTCCGTCCATGCTTGAATTATATGACTTTATTCCCCATTATTTTCATCTCCATGTTTGAAATGCAATCGTGGTCGTTCATAGTAGATTTCCAAAGCTAAATCATCAATTGTGTATCAATATTTTGTACATTCCCATGAAAAATTGACTCTAAATTGTAATAATAATAAATTCATTGAATGTTTTCTTTTTCTTAATTCTAGATTTGGGGAAAAAAGGTTCAGAGTTTGAAAGTGAGCTATGTTTCTCCTAAAGGGGATCGAAAGGACACAAATCTGATGCTTTCAGGATGGTGGGGACAAGCTCGTAAAATTAACTACACCTTTGAACTCGCAGCAGCCTTCTTCTGGAGTTGTCCAGCTGGTCTACAATATGGAGTTTGGCCTTTCATATATTTTCTTTTCTTGGTCATCCTCCTAGTTCACCGGATCTTTCGAGATGAGGAAAAGTGTCACGAGAAGTATGGTCGAGGGTGGAATGAGTATTGTAAAAAAGTCCCCTATCGACTTGTACCTTACGTTTTTTAACTCGACATTATTTTAATGGCAATTGAACTAAAAGCATGAGCGAAGAGAAAAAACACTCGAGATAAAACAAAGCAATCAGTGATTTTAAATGAATGATGGTACCATATTTTATATATTAGAACTATATACTAACTATTTAATTAGGTCTACTGATGGTACTGTTATATTATTGTATCTACATATTAGGAATCGTTATTTTATGAAATGTATTATCCTGACCAATGGTGCAATACAATGCCCGATTTATAAAGTATTACTATTGTATAACACTTTTTACCTAATCAACTTAAAAATTGAAACAGCTGCATAAAATTCTCAAAAATGTTAACCAAATACCTTGCTTACGTATAAGTATTAAGTTTTAATGTTGTTTGTGTTTGTATTACCTTTGCTCCAATGAATAAAAACTGGCTTGGTCATTTCACTCAAGATTTTCCAAGTCTAACTCAGTTTACAATTTCAATGATGTACTTACATCTTATACCAGATGTTACTTGATCCCTCCGATTGTGGATTAAACTCATTTCAGGGTCGTAAAACAAATTTGTCGAAATCGAACAAACTGGCAAATTATTTATGAATTGGCTTTTCTCCTTCTCTTCTAACAAGAAGTTCCAAGCGAAGCCTCGCGATAATTCTACATCCCGCTTGTACATATATTGGCAACCGATGCCACGTTTCTAAAAGCCTTTTCGCCCTCGAATAACATTAAAAATTAAGTATTTATGTTGTCTTTTCTCTGACCAGACCGTCTCAATTACATTCCTCTCAATCAACTCCTGATCGGGTGTACAGTGTACATTTTGCCCATCGAAATGCATGAAGACGGAAATAAAGTGTAGGAGTATAGACATCCCTTTCATAACTTTAACTAGTCTGTTTGCAGCCCATAATTCTTTTATAGGATGCAATGAAACCCCTTTCAAATAGATTTAGCTGAGCTTGTGCTCTTTCGACGAACATAATTAACAATTTATAGTCGCGTTACATCAAAGTGCATAGTTTTAAAAAGAAATGTATCCAAGCGGTTATCCGTCTTTGATACTCGAAAGAAAATAAGTACGTAAAGCATAATCTGTACCTATTAAGAAGCGCAAAAACTAAGTAAAAAGGCAGCCCAGGAAATCGTCATTTGGCGGAACTCCTTTATGTTTTTCTTTAAGATCATTTTCCTCTTATCTTCACCTTGTAACAAACTATGATGTATTATTATTAGTTCATTTATCGCTTTTCTTCCTACAGTTCCGATACAAAGTACAATTACAAAGGAAAACCTATTATTTTATTATCTTTCATGTTGTTTCACTCTTACTCTCGATATAGCGTCAAAAGTGATGCAATAGTATAAATAATAGTCATTGTGTTTTTGAATTGTGAAAGAATAGAACTGATCCTTGAAATCTCGACAACTTACAGAAGTTTGCTTGTTGTAAATACATGTACAATGTACAACTATTAACAGCGATGTTCATTATACGTTTGTATATTTCTATATGTATGTTGTATGTGTTGTGAGCTATGGTAAAACGAATTCAATTTTATTCAAAACGACTTGTAAAGCATCTTACGGTAAATTACATTTTTTTCTACTAAAAAAACGACGAGTAGGTTGACGACAAAGTTGAAGAAGTCAAAAGTCCTCGCCCTTTTCAGTGTATGTATGTATAAATGAGCCGAGGTGGCATTCATAGTGGTATTCTAAAAAGTTCTCACCGTTATAGTCATTACTGTCGCACTGAAAAGTAGTTCGGATACAACAGTCCAACAAAATGTATCTAAAAATCTAAACTGAGTTCTGAACAAAATTAAGATGATCCAAACGGAAACTGTTGAGTGTCTGCAATAAAAAAGATGAAGAATAACAATAATCTATTCTAATAATGGTGAGACGGTGGTCAGTTCAATGCACTGGAGATTGCAAGCACAAGCAATAAACAAATATGAGTGTGCCGGAGTGTAAATGCTAAAGCTCCACTGTACTGTGGTTGTTAATGCTACTGGTCTTCGAGGAGTTGAGGAAGGCGATGACAAAGATGAAGATCCAGCTGTCGGTAACGAAAAACGAAGCAAATGAGTCTAGACAGGAAATACCATACACCACCGTCAACAACGACAAACAACAGGCGGCTTGAGAGAATTTATGCTTAACCTGTGTCTGAAATTCAAGTGGAAGCTCAAATGAAGACTCTGAAATGTCCAGTGTGAGAGAGTAGGTACATAGAGCAAAAAAGTGTGTACAACATTTTCTACAGATACAACTTATTGTTTGTGTACAGTTGAAGTTTACAATACAGTGCAGTTGAAGACAATAGCAATAAAATAATACTGTAATATCCACGTTCTTCCTGTTTGTAAGTGTAATGTTGTCAATTTTACACCACTTTTTGGCACTGCCCGCAGAAGAAGAATGTTCTTTATTTATGGTCAAGCAAGCGGAGACGGTGGCTAATAATACAGTAAAGCGGAAAGACGTGGGAAAATAGACAGTGCGCTCATATTCCCATGTCCAACTACATATTATACCGTCATCAAATTACTTCATGTCCATTTCAAACTTTTCACTTAACGGTTCATGATACAAACTGCCAAACACAATTGCTCACCAAAAACAAGTTCCACGCTCAAAACGATCAGAAAAACTATAAAGAATCTCCTGATCTCTCATCTAAAACTTATGAACTTCTGTACTACGAATATGGTTTTTACGTATTCCATCAGGTTTTTGATGTGTGTGAAAAAGTAATTATGCCAACATATTTAACTAATAGTAAAAGCAAAATTTTGCAATGTCATTTATTTTATTTTATTTTTTACGTTGCGATATCATCGGAAGCAAAACTGAGACATTGGACATGGCTATAGTTTTTTTTATTAATCGTAAGTAAGTATCAAAAGCTCTACTATTTATGGTAGTTAAGAGTTACGATTACAGAATTTTCGATCTGTTATCTCTGGGCTATACAGTCGATTCGAGAACCGAAGTAGTAGAACAAAGTACTTCACTGTTCTATAGAATACAATAAAATAGCTAAAATAAATACAATAGCCCAATCAATAAGGCCAATTAAATGGGGAATGGGTCGTGGTTTTTCTGTCTGGCCATTTATTTTTTATTTTAACCTTGATTTGCATGTGCTCGTATTCTCCTTTATCGCAAAAAACAAAATACTTATTAGAACCAATTATGTTAGGCTCCAAGTTCAGTTTCACATGATTCGCCAAAGTCCTAATCTGATGAATCTATTAAATGTCAAAATGCTGTATTGTAAATACCTTCAAAATGTTTTCTCTTGTATGTATGAAAACCGATTTTTTGTCTAGAGGCTATTCAATAGCTAGTTGACATGCACTCCAAAAGTTGATCCATTTTGCGACGAACTCCTTGAATGTATACTCTGTTTTTCATTAAATGTCACTCTAAATTTTACTTTTGCCAGCTATCAGCATGGAGAAAGTAAAATTTGGAGTGCCATTTAATGAAAAACAGAGAGTACATGTACTAACCTTACTATAACCTATTCCTTTTGCTTTTAAACATCTTTTTCATATATCTTACGCAGTTGAGGAAAAATAGTAGCATGAACTAGCAAGTATACATA
>JAQIVE010006863.1:0-11060 GCA_034698285.1 Sminthurinus bimaculatus | reverse complement strand
TCAGAACCACAGGCAATATTATATAATATATTATAGTTTTTAGTGTATATATGTATGCACTGAGATTACTGGGCCAAGTGAATTGGATCGAATTTTATCGGTATCTTTAAAAAACTCGCACTTTAACAGCACAATCTTGGAGGATAAGATGAACACCAACACCAGAGAGCTGAGTCAACAGTGTGAAGTGTAAAATATCTGTGTATATAAGTATAGGAACAAAATTGCAAAGAATATTTTTTTGCACAGAGGACAAAAAGATTCAGTCTGATGGATTCTGCACTTCACCGTCCATAATCATACCATATACCATGCACTCTCACTTAACACTTGAAGCAGTCAGCAAAGGAAGGAACGAGTGATAGGAGAAGATGCAACAGGTGACGGAGTCCAAGTAAATTTCAATCCAAATCTGAAATCCCCTCAACAAAATTGAAGGCAAATATGTTCAGACATCAGATATACGTAAATGCCAAAGATTGGACAAGTGGAAGTTCGATTAAAATAAATAAATATTGGGGCCAGGGTAAATTTTCAATCATTGATCATTGAATGCACACAAATAGTTACATATTGATATTAACCTTTTTGTCTCATATCCTTTCGTCTACTTTTGGCTACTTTTCATCCCATTGTACAATAGTATGCATGCATGCATTCGTTTTAAAGGATTTTTTTCAAAAACAATTCCAAGTTGACACCGTAAAAATGACAGGAGATTTTTTCCAACGTAATTCTCCAGGCAAAAATGATCGAACAGTTAAAAATCTATCAGAACTTTTTAAAACCGAAGCATGTTTAAGCAGTAAAAATTATATAATTTATTTTTTGATTAAATCGCAACTCAAGTTGAAGACAGTCATTACCTTGTACATATCGCCCATATCGGAATGCTGGTACTTTTATTTTTGAATGATTCTAAAGTAAAAATGGAATCATTCAATCATTCTCTATGTTTATCTCTTTTATATTGTACTATACAAGCCAACGACTTTTTATTATGGCAGAGATGATGTAAGAAAAAAAATTGGCATAACTTGAAGATCATTTATTTATTTTTGCACAATGAAATTAAATGGAGGCGAATCACGAAAAAATTGTCAAAGGAGAAGAAGTGTGAATTCTAGGTCGGCGACCAGCAGTCGCGAATTCTTTGTCATTATCACAATAATCAACATGAAATCATCATCATTTTCCTTTTAGTTTGCGTCTTGGTCATCTTAAGGCGAGAAACCCAAAGTACGAGAAAAAAAAATCATACTATTATGTACAGTGCATAATACTGTAAGTATAAATACAAAAGAATGATAATAATATGCACAATGAAAGAAGAAGATTGAGAATTAACATCAAATATAACGCGAAGAAAGGAATGACAGTAATAAAAATCTGTCACTGTGTCATTGTCATGCGATAATAAAAAAATGAAGAAAAAAGGTAAAAAGTATAGGTAGTCATCTTGAGTATATACCCGTGGCATATTATAAAACCATAACATAACATGGAATCTTCTATATTTTTCTTCGTCTTGTCAATTGCATTCCTTAATTCTCTCTGTTTTATCTCATCTCGACAAAACTGACAAGAACTAACATTTATTACGGTGCATTATAAACATTATTTGTGTTTGCATTTATCAGTTCAATCCAAAATATTTACAGAAGATTGCAATAAAAAGAGACGTCATAGTTCTCTCTCTCATCTCCCTTTGTACCAAGTCAAAGGTAGACAGTATATTTACGCAGTATACACTTTTTTACAATAAAAAAACAGGAATTCCTCCACACTCGCCGATGCACAGGATGAAAATACTTCATTATAATTAGGATTCCACTTTTTTCAGGTAAAGGCGAGAATTTGATATTGAAATGATATGGAATCGATTTGCTTACGCATAAACCAAGAAAACAAGTATGATGCATTGTTGGATGTTGGATAGAATGTTGTAAAATTATTTTTTTGGTGCAACGAATTAAAAGCGAATTTTTAGCGATTTGTCCTCAATCCCAATCTAAATCGGAATCCTAATCTATTTCTGCACAAAAGGGTTCAAAATCTATATGAGCATTCGAGAGGCTTGACAACTTTACTATGTAATAATTTGGTGAGGAATTTTATCGTGGATTGTTTCATTTTTAATAAAAACTATTAGCCTCGCTTCCCAGTTAAAAATTTAGGTACTTATGTAGGTCAAAAAAATTAGAAAATTCAAGAAAAGCTTTAAAAAAATGTACCATGAATACTTTTCAAAATTAAAATAAATATGCCAAGTTTCTCTAATAAATTATTTTATATCGTTCGATATTTCGACTTGGACTTTGACTGCATTCCTCTGTCATGAATTTTGGACAGTAATCATCGTGGTCGTCACATAAACAAAAGTGACCAACACACTTGGCCCAACTTCAATGACAATGCTGTACAGTATGACGACGACGTGAGGAGCTTTTCACTGTACACTATATGCACAACATGCACATGCTTTTGTACATGTACTTTTGCTCCTCTCATCTTCCAATTCAAATTTCAATTTTAATTTCAATTTCCAATGTATCCAATGTATGTATGCATTGACTACTACAAGGAATAATGCTCCATAAACAATGGACAATGGACACAAAAGATAAAGAAAAAATCCTAGATTGAAGATAGAATTTACCTTTTTACACTTTATTTTGCACATGTGAGCTCGAGCCAAACAATAATATGTAATGTCGTACAAAATATTGAACAAAATCCAATACAATGAGCATTCACATGTACACACATTTAAGTAAACGGCAGTATTATATAATATTATACATAATACATATGCATTATGCATACACTATCTAAGTATGTACGTTACGTTTAACTGTGACAGTGACGTGACTGTGATCTTAGGTCAGATTGTGGAGCCAAATAACAAGAAAAAAATTAAATAAACAAGCGATTTTTTGTAGATTGTCTCCTTGTTAAACTTTTCTACATCAATAACAATAAAAGAGCGAGAGGAAAAGTGCAGTCTACACTCTACTTAATTATTTATTTACAATTTACAAGTACAGGCAAAAGTAACGACACTAACGATAAATACAGTGGCAGAACATAAACATGAAGAACAAGAACAAACATATGTATAAAAGTATGTATAAGTACAGGCACACGAACACGAAAACGAGGAATTTTAACGACAACCTAAAGGAATGTCAAGTACACCGGAGTGGATGACGAAAAGATGACAATTTTAATGGTCATCTTTGTCCAACTTGGATTGAACAAAGGGTCACATTTTTCCATTATTTTTCCATTCATAACCCATACGTATGTATGTGTATAGGATTAAATTATTACAATTTGAATTCACAGTGTAATTATTAATCGACAACATTATTGTTGCAGTCGTACATGCATTTAGGTTCTGGGATTGAATGACTCAAAATTAGATTTTAGCCATATCATGGATTTCTGTGTCATAGTTAAAATTGCATTTTTTTAAAAAAACTGGATTTGATCTCGAACAGGAATTTACAGATTTGGTTTTGTCACTATTACGTACAAATTCAGCTTTTGCTTTTAAAAGGTACAAAATTTGAAGCAAAAGTCGTTGGATCTTTAATTCGTAATGCAAAAATGCTTGGGAAATTTTGCAAACTACCTACAAAATCTCAAATTCTGCACCATTTTAATAAATAGTCTCAAGTCTTATTGTTAGATGCGTCACACACGTACAGATATTACAATAGAATAGTGTGAAGTATATATGTACATACAATGTACAATGTAAGCAATTGGTCATGCGAGTTTCTGGCCAAACCAAAAGCCTCTCAATCGCAAGCTAATACACACTGCACACATTTTATCTGTCCGTCCGACGTCTGTAATCTGTACGCACCAAAGAGAGTATTAACTTGAGCGTTCAACTTTACACGGAGTAGAATATCTGTACGTATAATGTACATGCATACTAATACACTATGTACAATTTTTATTTATATGTATTGCTATATTGTAAAAAAAGAGCAAAAAACTGTGCGAATAATCTGTATACAGTGTACAATGTTTTTTCCTATACAGGATTTTTATTTTTACCATATCGCCCTTATACAGATATTAGTACATCGTACATACATAAATGTAAGTATGCTGCCTGCTGCTGCTGTTGCGAATTTTGATCCGCGAGCTCAGACTCAGGCTGTATAGAATATTTTGCACACATGTACAATGTATTTACTATGTACATTGCACATTACACATGAGTTTAATGGACATATTGCAAAAAATGACAGCTAAATGGACTCGTAAAAATGGCGTCTAGCTTTTTCATACTTACATACATCCTATAACTTATAACATATTATCCATCCCTTGGAAACAGCGTACACGAAAATACATATAAATACATACATATGTACATACGTATAATGTATCTGCAGCATTGGATGAAAGAAATTTTGAATGAACATTGACTCTCTCAGTTCTTTCACTTATATAGAATATATTGTACTTAAAATACATTTTGGGCTTACAACTTACAACTAGTATGTGTACGTTAGTATTTGTAAATGCATATAGCCTCTCTCTCTCTCTCTCTCTCTCTTTCTGTATTTTTTATAATTTAATGGGATGAGAATGACACTTTAAAATAGAAAAAAGTCACGTATAGTTCATAGCCCGAGAACTCCCATTCGCACATCATATAATATACCATCATACCGTTCAGTATAAGATTATGTGTTTGTGTGTGTGTGTATAATGTTATTTGTGTGATACAATTTAACATTTTTCCATTTTACACGTACAACACACTTTAGAACTTTCATTTTTATTTAAAGTTCCAGCGTCACAATCTGGATACATACAATGTACATACAGAAAAATACACATGTACATGCGTATCAATGTATGTACAAAAAAGCAGAAAAACTGCACACAGTGACAAGTGCAAAAACTCAACAGAAGGCACAGTCACCATCACCATCAACATCGTCATCGTCAGCCAGCAGACCATTTCCATTGACAATTGACTCAACTTTATATAATACATGTTCATATTATGTACATACATAGAAAAATAAGCATGATCGAGCTTTAAGCTCTTGCAGCTTGTGCGTATCCTTGGGCATAATATAATGCATAAATGTACATCCATACATACATGATACATACATTGTAGAAAATAGTGCTAAAGTACTTACAGTACACTATACGTATAGCTTATTGCACACAGATACGCGATTCCCTGCCTTCTGTTTCTATGCGACAAACGCCCTTGACTCGCCAAAAGGAATTGTATTTATATGATTGAGAGAGAGAGAGACAAGTACATTTTCTCTATATAGACAGAAAACATAGTTTGCTCTCATATAAATGTATGTATTATATACATACACGTGCATACATACTTTTTACATTAGGTTGTACATTTTATACATACTTTATATGTTCCTATTTTTCATGTCTCATCTTGTCTGAAAGCGAAGCTGAACGATGAACACTGAACACTGAAAGTGAAGCTTGCAGTGTAAAATAAAGTAAAGTAAGTAAGTATTGACTTGACTGAGTAGTGAGTAGTGACGCTGACTGCGTTCAATTTTCAGTTGTATGTATGTATGTATTTATGTATAGACTGCAGCTGTAGCTTCATACATGGATATCTACTACATATATCTGTCTATCTACTTGAACGAAATAAACCCGATGAAACAGCTGCCTGCTGCTCCTCCTGTCCATTGAATTAAATAAATATGTTATATAATAAAATGAGAGAGAGAGAAAGAAAGAAAGAAAGAGACACAAGACGAGTAGCTCTCATTCTCAAATCAGCATCTCGCTTATATATTTATGTACATTGAGATTAGGATTGGGATGACATGCAGAAAAAGAGGACAGAAAATGAGAAAAATAATAATAGGAATAATAAATAATCCTATTCTGATCTCTTCTATCTACATATTCGATTTTGCATTATTATTGTGTATGCTGTATTTATTAATGTATCAGTATCTCAGTCTCAATAATAAGTTGTATTATATCATCGGCGAAATCATTATCATCAGGTCCATGTAACATACACAAAGTTTTTTAGTCATATTATGTACCTACAAGGGAAATTTGTGTTTTCATTTTTATAATTGTATGCATATTGAAATCGAATATTGAGTATCGATATCGATATAATGCATAAATGTATCGACTTTTCATTAACGTTTACAACAAATTTATACATACATGTATTGTAACATTTTCTAGTAATAGTTATGCGCAAATGTGCACCCCTATTATTCATACATGTATACAGCCCAATTTCAACTGTTCGCCTTGTAAAAGATGCAAAATTTGTACAATGACAAATATATAAGGTAGTTGCTAATGAGCTTCTCAGATATAAATAAATAATAACAAATGCCCACATTTGCATGAACTACACATGCATAATATGTATTCATATATATTTTGTACTTAATAAAAAGACAAAAGTGTGAAAAAGATTCGAATTGGAGTTGGATTCGCCTGGATCGAATACCATATTGTAGACATACATACATAAACATGTATATTTGCTTGTAATTTATACAGTATATATTTACGTAGATCCTGATCCAGATCCAGATCCTGATCCAATTTGCCGATGTTAAGTCAAGCTCAGCTTGAAATTCAAATTCAAATCCAAATTCAGACTCAACTTGAGCAGGATGATTGTGATGATATCACAAATTAGGTAGGTGCATCATACATACTACGTATTATCGGTATGTATAATGTCCAACTCTAAACCTACACACTACATACATAGATACATAGATATGGTCATGAGCTGAACATACATCTTGAGCATGATGGTCAAATTACATTGCATTGGCTTCATTTTTTATTTCTACTTTTGGATTTGTATAACAGTCTTGGACAGGTTATTTATGTATATTATCATTTTTTCTGTAAATATGTAACGTTATAATGTGGCGTAAGTATACTTACTGACAAGCAATAAGAAGGTAGGCAAGTTATACTTATTTACATGTATACGAATAAGTGTATGCATATACTATACATAACTAATGGTGTTTGTTGTTGCTTATTTTTTATAGATATACAATATTTACACACGGTAGAACTTGCAATTGGGAGTGCACTCTCAATGTCTTGTTTAACCTTCACAATCATGTGCAAGTCAAGTGTGGAGCAGTTTTTTTAATTTTTTTTAAATTTGCATTCCAGGATTGACCATTTATGTAAAAATGCATGAAATATGTATCAGCATTTGCTCCACATTTTCGAATTCCTGAAATGTATTTAATTCAATTCCAAAAACGGCTGGAAAATCCCGTTGTCATACTCAAGTGTGTAACTGTTATAAAATAAAAATAATTTTCTAGTTCTATATAGTCCATGTTTATCAGTATGGAAAATTTTCAAGATTATGACATTTTAAAGCTACCATTTTTACTATTTGTTAAAAGCTGGAAAAGATTGCATTTTTTAAAATAGTATAAAGTTATAAAATCGGAAAACAGCACGTAAAGGACGAGTGGAGGATTAAGAGCTTATAAATATCATGACGATGATAAAAAACAGATTGGACATAACTGCAGATGGACAACGACTTCAAGTGCAATTCCGTTTTACCTCAAAATTACTTCAAAATGGGCCTATGCCAATATGAAGAGTATGTACTATTAAAAGGTGCCGATAGGGGAAAATGGAACAGAAAGGCCGCATAATGGAATAGCTATAATACATAGTAACATGGCACTTGTAACACAGATAAGTCATATTATTATTTGTAAGTAAGTAGCATGTCACAAAACACAGAAATAAACAGTAACCTATGGGGAAATACCGCGTCTAAAAACTAAAAACAGAAACTATAGCCAGTGTGGTTATTGAACAGCATGGCAGTTCACACATGCTATGTTATATGTATATTATCCAATGTTTAAAAACAACTGGTAGACGAACCTTGCTTAATTATGTGCATATTTAAAACAAATAAAGTATTATCCATCACGAGCATCATGAGGAGTTCACAGTTGCAATAATATCTACACTCTCTATATGTGTGTAATGTGTAGGTATATTTTATTGTTTTTTACACAAGGAAAAACGGCTCCTCTTTGAACGTGTGATTTGGTATGCAGTGACACGAACGACTGTTTAAGATAGGCATATAAATGGATATTATAACACAAAATGTGACAAAAAGGCAACATTGTTAAACGCTCATCTGTCACTATACAAATACAAATACAAACATACATTAACATAATTCCATCACATCACCGCATATCAAAATTATCGCCGTCATTAATTAAACTTTTTGGTAGTTGTACTTTTATGTAAATAAGTACATATTTTTATGCGAGTTACTACTAATTGCAAATGTCAAGTTTTCCTAACAGAATCCTATTTTACAATCCAGAGTAATACTCTGTCCATTGCACAGTTTGATAAAGGATGTGAACACAGAATATCGAAGCATAATGAATAATGAGGAGAAAACGCAGAAATTGATTCAAGATCGCGTTAATATTATTACTTATAAAGATGATCGAGCATCCAGTCAAGTTCAACTCTGTTTGCAGTCGTTGATTCATTGCTTAAAAATTATTTAGTTGCGTCGTTTTTTCGTGCAAAAGTTCACTAGGAAAAGGAAAGAAACTGAACTGATGAAGTTTTATCAGTTATTTTCTGCTAAACAGATAAAACATACGGCTACGCAACACAACTTCAAATAATCATCACATACATAATGTTGCTTGCAATGTGCGACTTTTCTTAGTCACAAATTGACAAATAGATATTTCATTTGAAGCATGAAAAATATTGTTGAATATGATAATAATATAAAGATATGTAAGTATCTCGCTCTACACCATTTATAAATAAATTCTATTTAAACGTTTTGATTTCAAGTTGAAATAATATACGGTGCAGTATTAATTTAACTGTAAACTAATACTTATGATAGATAATAGTACAAAAGTCAAAAGTCAGTTGTTGCATATTTCCATCAAAAACCTCGCAAAGTTTAATCATGTTTCTCAGTATAATATGTATGCATGCATATGCATATGTTTAGCAATCGTAACATCAAACATGTTAAAGTGGTTATTCATTTTATTCTGAACGTTTTCCTTTGCTTTTTCCAGTTGCTAGTGCGTATATGTACGCATGTGTATTATTTTTTCATTCATCATGTTTATCATAGGACATGCATAATATTGTAATTTAATAAAGATAAAACTTAATTTTTTTTACATAAGCACTCGTTGAGATATTTTTAAAACTTAAAAAATGTTACATGGAATAACATGGAACATGGAACATAAATAATATTATTGTTACTACTAATTGTAAATATTTTTTTATCATCTCAACTACGCATTTGAACTTGAGTGGAAAACATGGATGTTTGATGTAAAATTGTAAACTTGGATTTCCATGTGGATTTTTCCAGTGGGATTAGGTAACGTGGATATACTATGATATATTATTATACAATGGGCTATTTAACAATAAAAATAGTAATAAAATTATGATTATGCTCATGTGAAGATTACCGCTAAATACAGATATTGTTATTATTTATTTTTTTAACTATATTTGAGCATTGTATTTAATCTTGCCCGTCATAAAAAATTCGGGTGCACAAACAATGCAATTTAGCGTTAGAAAACTGGTACCATGTTTTCATATCATTATAGTTGTATATGTATTTATCTTGGTGCATTTAACCTGATGAAACGTGACTCAAAAATTTCAAATGTCATATTACATGGATTTCAAGTGTCTCTACCAAAGGTCAAGATGGTGGAAAAAACAAGAAGATAAATATTATTAACAAGATCAAAATGCAGAATTAAAAATGTAAAATTTTAATATTTGTTTTGTTTTTTGTGTCGCGACGTCTATTGTAAATGTATAATATAGCACATAGCACTTAATTACCATCTACAAATTACCACAGTAAGTTGTTGCAACTAACGATAAGTATGTATGTACATAATACATAAGTAAATATCAATGGATATTTTTTAAGGATGTAATAAATAAATGATGAATGAAAAAACTGCACATGTATCTGCAAATAAAGATACACGGGTACAAAAAAACAGCTGCTCTTGTAAGTATCAAAATGAATGAAAAAATTGCAGAGAAAATCAATATTGTTCGTTACATGGCTGACGTCTCACATTTTTTAACTTGCCTTTTCATTTATTTATTTACATTTATAGCACATAAAACTAGCATGTATGTGTATATTTAAATGTACAGAATGAAAATTATTAGAGATGGAATGCAGACAGAAGTATCTTGAGACACAAAAAAGATAATGATCAAAAAAAATGATATTGCAAAATAAAATGTGCAAAGTGCACATTGCAAAATTTGTGCAAGTGCATTCCTTTTTTTCTCCCATTCCTTTTCACTGATCACTGACTTTGACTTCCATTCACTCTCTCTCTCTCTCACTCTCACTCACTCACTCACTCACTGATGGAAAATTTAACTCTCTCAATTAAGCTAAATAAAATGCAAATATGCATGCATGCATCAAAAATGGAATGTTCAACAACCTTTGGCCAAGTTGGCAGTATAAGTGTAAAAATAAAGTTATTAATGAACTTGTTTTCAATACCACCATCTGACCAAACAAGGTTTAATGGTGATCTTATCATAATGATATTTTCTCAACTACATAGTTCATTTATATTCTCAATAAACACATAAAACATACACGCTGGACGGGATTTCAGCAATTTAACTGTACATACATATTATTGTAGTAGTTTCTTGTAATTATCTTGTTTACACTGTGTACTCCTTACAATTAACATATTTCAAGAGTTAAAATTAAAAGTAAAATTATTAATCAGCAATAAATAACTGCTATATTTACGAGTTTCAAAAATAATTCTCTTCAACGTGCCCCACGTGTATACAAATTGTTGCACATGCAAGCATAAATATTTATAATACAGTAAAAAATATTGTAGTGTTTCCACATGATAAAATTTGGATTAAATTAAAAGTCTCGTACTTAAACTTCAAGCCAATTATATACATAAATACAACTAGGA
>JAQIVE010006862.1:0-11060 GCA_034698285.1 Sminthurinus bimaculatus | reverse complement strand
AGATACTTTTCCCCTTTCTCTTACCTTCGAAAAATATGAACTAATGCATATATCACTATTGGAGTCTGGGAAAAAATATTAAAAATTAAAAAACAAACAGTGTATAAATAGAAACTACTTGGTAAATTCACAGACTTATCGCAAGAAGGAAAAGAGTATAGTATAGTATTAGTATATACAATATATATATATACCAAATCTTACTTCTGTCGGTAAACTGCATACACTATGTATGTATATGCAGTAATATATACTTTGAATTTTCAAACTTAGCCTAGTTCACTAAAAATTGTATGATAAACCACAAAGTGTTCAAATTAACCTGTTTGATCATTTATTAATTTGTTGCAAAAACATCGAGAGATGAGAATTTTGAAGATGCGAATAGTTATGAAATGTTTAATATCTACTAAAATTTATCGACCTAACAGTAATAACGGTAAAAAATGACGAAAATACTCATTTTGGCTCAAAGTGGTCCAATCAAAAGGCTCATCTCCCCCATAAAAACTTTGAAAATAGATTTTGATAGTAAATCAAAATTGCTGAAAAGCTTTCAAATTCATTATATATTATGCTAACTAGGGATTTTCGAAACTAATGATTAAAAGACTTGTCAGTCACCGTTGGCAAGTTTTACCATGATGGGGTTTCAAATTCAATGTACAAGGAAGCATAGGTGTATAGTGTGTATATACATGATAAAATCAGGAAATCGTGAGATGTAGAATGACGTCGTAGTGAGCAATAGGTCAGTGCATCGTCGTTGTCGTCTTTTTTGTAGTATTCTCGATTTCCTTAGTTTAGTGGCTTTTGTACATATCTAGTACATAAATTTAGTTGTACCATATTCCTAGTATTTCAAAGTTTTCTTTCCGTACGTGCAGTACTGTTAAACTACTGGTTTTCCTTGTATCAGTTTATGTACATGTATGTGCATCCATGTTTAAAATGAGACTGCCAATTCGTAAAGTTTACCTCCCGGTTTTTCTCACCTTTCATCTCTCTGATTTGCTAGTTACATAGTATAGAGACTGCTGTGTGTGTATGAAACACCGAAAGAAGGAAAAAAAAAGGTAAAGACGGAGACAGTGAAAAACAACTGAACAGATGTGTGTTCGCGTATTAGTTATCATGTACACATGCCTACTATGTAAAAACAGAAGAATAGTAAGAAAATATTATAAATATACATACTAGATCGTAGAAAAGTAGAGGGAAAAGTAGTTGCTCGTGCCGACTAACTACTCTTGTACTATACTACCGCTGATGCAAATACAAACAACCTACTCAAGACGATTTTCAAGGAGTTTCAAGTACTTACTTACTTTGAGTAAGATACTTATGTATGTGAAATGATCTATCTTAAGAAAATCTTGGTGCTGAAGAAGAATGGCGAATCTCTCTCAACACTCAAAGACTTTGCTTTCGCCGTTTATTTAACCCATTTCTTGCAAAGTTTGTAGATGATCAGAAGATGAAGATGACGAAGTAAGTATCTGTTTATAGTGTTTTCTACATAATAAATAAATGTGGTTGATGTGTATGTTTAACAACTGTATTCATATTCATACATGCAAAATATTGCGAGTACAAAGGTTTAGGGTTTTTGTGTGGACAACTGTTAAAAAGTGCATGATCTTTGAGTGTTTGTTTTTCTGTCCTTATCCAAGTGTCTGTATTTATGTGGCACACATGGAAAATCCATACAGTATGTATGTATTTGTAGGTCACCCTAAATGAACTACTAAAGTTTTTATATAAATTTCTGAACAAAGCTCCTCGTTTTTATGGAATTTTATACCAGTATTGGTCATGGAGGATTATATGCAAGCACCTTAACCTTGCAAAGTAATTGAGGTTTATTCCATATATGTTATTATGTAGATTGTTGTAAACAAACTCCCGATAGAATTCTCCACGATGGCACTAAATTTTAGTAGCTTGCTGGAAAAAACTAAAGATTTAGCCACGTAAAATGGGAACACCAGCTATTGAATCTTTATACAGTTTTGTATTTTTTAAGTCAAGCTGGTCCTCTGGACAAAACTAAACTTTTATATAGATTTTAAGGTCGGAAAATGATCAGTACACTTAAAGCTTGCGTCTTTAAATATATGTGGAGCCCAAGACTAGTCCGGTAATTGTGGAGCACGAGTACATCACCAATGAAGTTGTCCAATGATGTCTTATATTCAGATTCGAAATTCTCTTCTTGTTTTGTCATTTTCATAAAAATGGAAATAAAAACTAAAAAAGAATTTTGAGCCTGAATTCAAAACGGCATTGGAGAACAACATTGGTGATGTACTCGTTCAGAAAGTATATCGATTCATTGCATAAAAATAAATAACTAATTAACCTCCATGTGATACAAAAAATTATTAATAAAGCCAAATCTACAATTAGCGGACTAGTCTTGGGCTCCACATATATGTTGTATTATGGGATGTATGAAATTCGTTGTCATAGTAAAAAGTAGCAAAAATTCATAATTTACCTTTTAGCTCGGAGTCGGTAACGACTATCTGAAAGGTTGACAGTTTTTCCATCTTTGTACCAGGTCAGGACCGGAACCTTTTGTTGTTTTGGTATTACATGTTGTGGTATGGAAAATAGAAAAGAAATCAAGCATGGCATACGTTTAAGTTTCTCCAAAATATAAAATACTTGTATGATGTTTAGTAAATATGTTAAGCAACTTGCTGCAAGTCATAAGTCATAAACAAATACGTACCGGGTTTCCGGCTCTGAGGCGACATCGTATCCTTATTCTTTCTTTGGGTTTCAGTACCATTTCTTTTGTAGCTCCCACGGATGGTGCTTGCCCTGTATAAATAAAAATGCATACATATTAATTACTCACTATACATAAATACATAAGACTATACATTATACATACAACTTAAATTTGTAAATATGGCTTTTGTGGAGAGTTCTATTAGGCAGTAACACGAAAATGTAGCTGTCAACGATTGTAACATGTGACAAGAAATTCAACATAACACGACCCCACTGTATAATGCAATAGTATTAATATTATTGTGTCTGGCCTTTAATTTTTGATATAGAACTGTCATTGTGGTCACGAGTCGTATAGTTGAATACTGCGGCTCGAAAAAGTTTGCAAAGATTTAAAACTTACTACAGATTGTACATTGTACATACTATGCACAATTGCACATACAGAATAAAACAGCTAGCCTTTCAATATTACAAAGTTTTTTGCACGGATTTTACTGTTTTTATGCTTTATCTGAGGAATGAGTAGCCTCCCATCACTATAATGCAACCACTGCATATATATAGGAAGAAACACAGAAAGAGAAAGTAGGGGGAAAAGTACACACAAGAAGTTTACAGAGATGATGATAGTTGATCTTGCTGGTATATGTAGCAGTAATTGTAGTACGTAGTAGTAGTAGGTAGTAGAGTTTCGTAGTAAATTTTCACTATCGGATCGAGTACGATCCTTACAGTGAAACTAGGTGAAAAGAGATGCAAATACATACTGCCCGTTATAGTAAAATGTATAGGCTGCATTCTAGTTGTATAATGTTTTTATACTGTTGTGGTTGTTGCAGGAGGTAATGTACACAAACATTTGTAAAGAGTTCTACTTCATCTATCAAATAATAATATATTTTCTAGATGCGCCTCTATAAAATATACTTTGAACATGGGGATAATGTTAAAAGTTCTACAGTTCGGGTTTGACGGTACGTCTTGAGATATTTTATATGAACGTATCCTATTTCCTATTGTATTTATTATGTATGTAGTAAGTTGTCATTATAATGGTAACCAACGTAGTAACTGTACTTGTCGTAGTAGTCTGATTCCAGACCGCACAAGTTTCCAAGGCTTTTTGGATGAGCAAAACGCCAGTTCGTACTCACAAGTAACTTTTGGGACCAAAACTATACCATATTTCTTTGTCTGACTTTCTTATGCATGTTCGTTACACGAAAGTTTTCTTTTTAACGAAAAAAATCTCTTTACTCTAACTGGAACGATTGGGACGGGTACACACTCGCCGGATGTTATCTACCAATTTCCTTATCGTCAACTTCAACTTCAGGAAATCATAACTGAAATTGAACAAAGCCAAATGTAGTAAAAAAACAGTATAGAAGAATCCATTTCATCTTCTGTACTACCTCAAAGCTTCAAGACGCTAGATTGTGATATAATGTAGTATTATGGCCTTGGGAACGAAATGTAATGGAGTTCATGTCAAGAAAATCTAGAAACGAGACGTATAGCTAAAACTCTGTTTACGACTTTTCCCTCTCTCCTAATAAACAAGGTACTATTCTGCTTTCAGCATTGACTTCTTATTGTTTAATCAGTAATTCCTGATTATATAGTATCCTAAAGATAAAAGGCGACATAATACGACATGATACAAGGTCAACTTTCAAAAAGTCATTGACCTTCGTCCGTTACTATGTGTCGTCTTCATATAAGTTTTAGGCGACTTTCCCAAGTTCGTTTATGTTTTGCTTCCGCAAAATTCAGGATAGAAAAATTCTTTCCTGTATACATATTATACATACATGGATATTACATGTGTATCGCGTTCTTTACGTGTGTGCATATTGTTTTGACATTTTAGGTGCAGATGCTTCTTTCTCGCGTAATAATATTTTAAAAAACAAATTTCCCTATTTAACCTTGACAATAACTCATGTGGCCAAGGTTAGAAGTTGATGGAAACGTCTTTATGTTGACAGTATTCCATGCAAAATGTATTTTACTTGACAAAATAGAGTGGCTCATTGTATTTTATTGTGTTTGTATCAACGTATTTGCCACCGTAGTATTATGCATCAATTTATGTTTTGAAAAGAAGTCAGTTTTCTGTTTTTAACAGCAGCGTATTATAAAGTAAAAAGCTAGGAAAAAATATTAGTGTTAAATTAGAATGTTATGTGAAATATTTGGACTAGGATTCGGATCAAATTCCCTCGTTTCACTCGCTGATATGAGCAATCCAATGTGAGTGAACTTTCTGTCTAGAAGCCCTCCTTTTGTCTCGCACTTGTAACTTATTATACATGCATGCATATATAGTATATATATATATACTATGGACGTGCGATATTTATAATGTATATTCAAAGTTACAAACGCGTTCTATCTGCTCTATATGTGTGTGCGCCTATCTGTCTCATCTAATTCGTATTCGCTGACTGTGTCACCAACATGGCATACTAGATTTTTCTGAATTTGACTCAAACTTATAGTATTTAAGCGTATACATAAATACATACACAATACTCATGCACTACTTGCATGTATAATATGAAAAATATGTATACTATGTTTTGTGCATAAACAAAATTTATTTATTATATGTTTTATGGATCCAGAAGAAAAACAAACTTCATTACAAAAGTCAGCAAAGATATAAATGTAAAATATTTTACTTAAAACTTTCTCCTTGATATTGACATAATTTTGGCAGTGTATCTTGGAGGAATAAAATTAAATCCACGAAATAAACAAGTGACAAGAAATCGTGAAATCTCACACAAACTACAAATACAACTAATAAAAATTGTCACCAGCTTTTAAAGAAGAAGTATATGTTGTGTCTACCTCTATATAGACTATATGTATGTATTTTATATTGTACATAAAGGAACTAATCTGCGTTCTAAATATAAAAGAGTACTTTCAATGCTAAAAGTCATATAGAAAAAGATTTCAAAGATCTCCAGAATGCCTTGAAAAATGTAAAATACTTTTATGACATACATAGAAATGCACAATTTTGCATGCATAATATGAATGCATGAATATTAAATATGTTTATTTCTTATAGTGTTAGAGAGCGAAGATCCCTAATAATATATATTACGTCTGCAAAACGTTGCACGTAAAAAGAGGGACGAATGGGAGATTTGGATGTTATAAAAATTGTACACAAACTTAAGAGCTAGTAAGTTTTTGTAGACAACCTAGACAACCAGTCGAACAAGTTTTCAAAATTTTGGAAAAAAAGGTTGTCTTGATGGCTCACGGTGACATCAGCATTGAATTTTGTGCAACAAAAAATTCTCACAAATTCCAAAAAAACGCAATTTTTCAAAAAACCCTTCCATCCTTTTGACCGTTAGTAAAAGACCGCTACTTGGAGGTACATTGTAATACCATTTGCGATTCACATTATGGATTCCATTTTTCTATTGCAACGCTGACAATAAGTTCCTTTCCGGAAGTAGCTTGCTTTTATTTTTATAAAAATTTCTCGACACTGTCGGAGCTTCTAGAATCCATGTTTGATATTTGGCATTAGAATTTTTCAATATGTTCACGTCATTTGAATGTTATGAAGAAATTTATAAACATTACACAACGTATTTTACTTATGTTCGAAAAATCCGATTAACTAGCTATAGCATATAGTCATTTGAAATTTTAATCAAATCTATACACTTTTGAAAGTATCAAAAAAAATTTAAGCAGACAGGCAAAACACCGATATTGTTACACCCGTCGACTTATATTGTATGTATTACATTTTTATCAAGAAATGAAGTGAAATGTGGCCGAAAGGTAGTTTTAAGCAACATATTCATTTTTGAAGTAAAAGTTGGGGAAAGAAATAATGATAATGCCACTGAGTGATTTACAACTGCTATTTCGAGAACATCGGCAGTATTTTTAATAAACTTTATATGCGGTAGGTCTTTATTGATGGACTTTTAGTCCACATTATTTCGAGCAGCTCTGTATGTGACTATGAAATGTCTGCAAAAATTACAAACTTGCAGGAGTATACTTTTATTTATGAAAGCTTCTTGTTGAGTGTGCTGTGCATTATCCTATCATCAGTAATTGAAAATATTTATTTCGAAGACTCTTCTCTGCATTTTGTCTGGTAATGCAGAAATCGGGAAGACTAGTGTTATACATGATTCGGTAGCGTTATCATACTACAGAGAAAACCACAAGAATTGAAAACGGCAGCTGCTAGAAGCTTTTTTATACCCGTTTTAAAAACTGGACCCTTGGTATCATGTCTCATTATAACTTTTATTTTTTATTTATCTAAATCATTGACCCACAATTGGTAAATGGCTATTGTCTGATGAATGGAAGAAATTGGCCAACACAATCTGCCATACTTTATGACGGTGAAAGTTTTCATATATTACATGTATTTATTCATATGCATTATGCATGCTATGTCTGGTTACTCTTTTTGATGTTAGCATATGCATAGCTGGCTGCCGTATATGTGTTTTGTGATCACGTTTGTATGTATGACATGTGTATAAGTATATAGATTGTGTGCTCAAGACGAGCAATTGAAACGAGGGAAAACAGTCTACGATGCGATCTGACATTCAAAGTTCTATGTATGTGCATCACATCTCGGAAAACTAATGTGCTTACATACCTCCTGGTAGTTTTATAAATAATGAATCAAGTATGGTCGTCTAAGAACATGTACGCATGTAAATATTTCTATGTTTATCCTGCTGTGTTTTTGCTCTTCTTTCTTGAATTTGTGTATATTTTTGAGTTTTAACAGAATACTATTACGACTGTTCTTCTGTCTCTTCTTATATAGGATATCTTTCCAAGGGAAAATCTCTCTATGCGCCACAAATTATATGCTGTGTGCAGCAAAAAGACTGGATGATGGCGATGACACCAACGATATGACATTTATCTACTAGTAGCATGTATAGTTCTGTGTAAAATATATTTTAGAAATGAGAAGTAGTCGTAATGGTACTTGCAAAATAAAAATATACAGTTACACGTAGTAAACAGCAAATTGTACAGCAAATTCGAGGAAATGTGTGGCTTTTACGATGAGATTCTTAATTTAATTACCCCAACTTTACTATTTCTCAAAGGATCATCGGAAAAGAGTACTTTTGATGTGTATCTGCATACATGCAGTACATAATAGTACATGCTCGGCAAAAAAAAACTTCCTTGAATCTCCGAAATAGCTTACTTTAAGCACGCTTGTATGTATTCAAAGCTCCCCTGCGTATGTAAGTAAATGCATGCTTATGAGGCTTGCGAGAAAATAGCGCAGACAGTGTAAATTCTAGTTGCTTGGCGTTTCTACTCTATATTATTGAAATGTGATGATAAATGACAAAATTGTAACGTGTGATAGTGGGTTTTCTTACAGAATATTTCGCTCATTATTTTATCCATGATATAAAGTATGTAATTGCTTAACACACAACGTAAAGCGTGTTTATCGAAGTATTGTACACATATACATTGTATGCGATACTTTGAACTTGAGTAACGTCATTTACTGCCTGCTTTGAGCTCAAATTATTGTGGTGAAAATATTTGCTGCTCTCACATATATAAGATACATATACATCAATAATAATAATATCGCTGTTATCACATGGTGATTGAAAGAGTTTACAATATTCCTTTGTTATATGGATATTGTATATGCTTTTTCTTTGCTGTTATTCTCGTATCTATGTCTCGCTTTAGAATGGGGGTACAACTCCTTTAACCCTAAGAATCGCTCACGCACAGACAATCGTACTTGCGATAAATAATAGTCTCTTCAAGCCATATCAATGATATGTGTAGGTCGTAGACAACTCTATCTAGTATTTTTACGCACCTGTGTCTACGTAGAGACAAAATAGTTTTGTTTTGAGTTCAAAAGCCACACTCAGTCACTCATTTGATTTCTCTGTGCGTTTGTGGGTCTCTTTTTACAATCTATTGTACTTTATACCACGAGTACAATTTATCTTTCTCTCTCTTTCTTTGTTTCTCTGCATATAACTACTACTCAACTTGCTCTTGGGTGAATGAGTGCAATTTAGTTTTATTTGTAATTGTGTTCCAAGTCCAGACATAGTTGAAGAACAGTTATATCGTAAAAATTAATGGAACCAATCAATGTTGCTTTGTTCTCTCCCATGATCTCCTCATGATTCTTATCAACATGATGAGCCTTCTTTCAATTCATATATCTCTATCTCATAGACTCTTACTGTTACTGTGAAAAAATTATTTATTCCTCACTAACCAATTAACTCACATCATCAGTACAACCCGTAAGTATGATGTACGGTTCAAATTTCAAGATGTACTTCTAAAATGCAACAATATACATAATATGTATATTAAACAAAAAAATATGTATATGTCATGATGTAAGTACTTACATCATGACATGATAAAAGAACAATTTACCGTACGAGTCAATGTAAACGCTCTGGGAAATGAAAACATGCTAGTAATTAAAATTTTACGAAAACCAGTGAAATGTGTCTTTAGGACGTAAAAAGTCATCCCGAGTTGCAATTTTTCAGTTTGACCTCTTGGGGTCTGAGCAGGGTCAATTTGAATTTTCAGAAGATCGTCCAGAATTAAATTCATTGTGAGGAAACCCATCAATATTTTTTGATGAAAATTGATAGGCAGCTTCATATTGAGTATATCCTTTTGGGGTTTTGAGGATTTCACGGTATCACAAAAGCACTGACCTCCAGAGATCTTCAAAGTTAAAGTCATCTCCAACCGACGTCATAAAAACAAAGTTTTCGGGGTAACTTGAAAGTTTGCTTCTGGAAGTCAGCGCTTTTGTGATATCGTAAAATCCTCAAAAACCCAAAAGGATACCCTAAAAGGATTCAATATAAAGCTGCCTATCAATTTTTATCAAAAATTATTGATGGGTTTCCTCACAATGAATTAAATGCTGGACGACCTTCTGAAAATTCAAATTGACCGTGTTCAGGCCCCAAGAGGTCAAATTGAAAAATTCCAACTCGGGTTGCCTTTCTACGTCCTAAAGACACTTTTGGCTGGTTTTCGTAAAATTTTAATCACTAGCGTGTTTTCATGTCTCAGAGCGTGTACATTGACTCGTACTGAATGTGAGTAATGTGCCAGTCTTTTAGATTATATGGAAAAAATCATATTATGAAAATAATTCATAGTGCTGACTACGCGACTATATGAACACTTTTTCACATATTCTACAAAAAACTAACAGCTCCAAGAGTTATAACTAATATCTTTCATTCATTGTTTATTATGTGCCGAAAACTAAGACGAACTATGTGTATATGTAATTTTTATCTTGACTCGCATATCTGTATCTACGCATTTATAATATTTACAGGAAAGGTTATACCATTGTTGTAATTTCATAGAGTATTTTTATAAGATAAAATATGAATTAATAATCATCAAAGGCACTTTCAATTCTGTGTTCACTCTTCCTCATTCAATCGCTTAATGATCCTGTTTGTGTACTTACGACGTGCGTACTATACACATGCAATTTTTATGCATGGAAAAAGGAAAATAAAGGATTCACTATAGCTCATGGTGTAGAATACTCGAAGCGGTATAAATTGATTATGTTTTTCAATCAAAGTGTGTTGTAGAGTACATAGTACATAAGTATAATATACATGTGCATGATGAATAATTGTAACATGTAAATAATAAATATGCATATCGCACAAAAACAAATTACCGTATTAACTCAAATAGTAAGACAACCCCAAGTAGTACGACTGCCATACTATTCACCCGTTCGAATGTATTACATGTACATACCCAAATGTATGGTTTTTTGTTTTTTCATAGAAACTAGAGGTTGCATGCAAATAGTATTACAGTCATACTATTTGAGTTAATACGGTACGTATGATTTTAGGTACATATGTACATGTACATGTATCCGCACAACCTAGCAATAGGTGCACTGTTAAACGACTGTTAAAGACCCATTTAAATCGCCTTCCTGCCATTTATATGTACATGCATATGAGCATTTGTTTTTCGTTTGTCTACCTGCTTAAAATGTACATTTCTTCAACGAGTTCCTTCTCTCTATCTCTCTCTCACTCTTTTTGGATCTTTCTATATCCTCTCGGATGAATAAAGTACATACAGCAGCATCATGAAATTCACGCTCAATTAATGACGAACAATTATTATTATTATTAGATACAGTCTACACAGCCAGACTGTGTGTAGCAATGCCATTACTTTATTCGCACATATGTATGCTAAATGATAATAATATAATA
>JAQIVE010006861.1:0-11062 GCA_034698285.1 Sminthurinus bimaculatus | reverse complement strand
TTTTGAGTCGAAGCCTAAAGAGTTCTACAGAGACGGGATTCACGCTCTGCCTCAAGGCTGAGGACAAGTAGTAGACAGCAATAGTGCATAGTTTGATTAATAATACTTATACGTTTTTGAAATAAAAATAAATAAAAGTACACTTGCAAGTGTCCAGGAATTTTCGGTTCAACCCAATATTTTATTGCTACCTCATTATTAAAGCTATAAGCAAGCATCTATTTGTAAAATTTGTAAGTATCCCGGCGAACTTGCATAGAAAAGAACAAATGTGTAATTTTTCCATATTAATTTTTATGCAATGTGTGCAACTTCCTACCGATTTGTTCAACTTTGGGCATACTTACATGTGTGTGATATGTTTGAAAATTCTGAAAGCAAAATCAAGCTTTAATAACAGTTGCTATGATTATAAATAAGGATAGTGATTGTGATTAGGATGATTTCGATGCTTTATACGAATGAGATTTTTCAAATTATACAGTCAGCAAATTGTGTTTTTGTGTCCTTTCGGAATGAAACTATAAAGATATACAAACAATGAATGTAAATGAAAGGTTTGCCAATATAGTAATGTAAATAAATAGCAATATTTTACATGGCCCTCTCCTTTGCCCATTAAAATAATAATTAAGTTGCATTAATTTGAGTTTAAATAATTATCTATTATGCTCATTTGATGATGTAAAGATGAACACTGCAAGTAAACAGCTGGTGATGTTTGCTGTATTTGTATGACATGTCGGCAGTCGGTTCCCTTTGCAAAAAGCTTTATTATGGTATTTCTTTCTACTTTTGGTGATTTTCTCATAACGGCACAATATCCACAACATGTGCACATGTTTGGGATATTTTGCATTCTGTGTTTAATGATGATCATAATGATGCGTGTTTACCATTTACGTTTACAATCTCAATCTCAATTGAAATTTCACATCCTTTGCATATCTGCAATGTATGTATCGTCGTCTCTTAAATAAGTGTTCATTTTCATTTTCATTCCCATCTGCGCTCGTCTTTTAACCCTACACGTTTCTTATTTATTTATTGAATTATATTGCCCTCATTATACCCATGCACAATTGTCTTGTTTTGCTTGTTCTTATTCCGTCTTGGACAACGAAACAAGACAATAATACAGTAATCAGCAATTATTCTCTCCCAAAACATATTTATTATAATCCCCTTCGTTTTATAGTTTATCCTAACTAGGCGAATTATCTACAGTTATACATCAATTGTTCACACAATAAAACAAAACAAATAGCAGGTTTATGCGTGGGCTTACTTATGTTGAAGTTGACGTATATACGACTTGTAGCTAGTAAATTGTACGGTTGTACGCTTTATTTCAACTAGTTGCATACGTTTCCTCACTGTTTTTTTACATCATATTCGTATATTCGGCACTCGAACGCTTCTAATTTACAAAGTATTGTTTTATGTTGAAGATTGAGCTCCCCAAAAAGAAGATTCTAAAAGGTAAAAGGGAAAGGATTTTAATCCTGTCATGTTGCATGCCAGCACTGTATGCATTGTACATGTATGCACAACGAATTCAAAAATATAAGCTAAGGTAAATTGCAAAAATCCTGTGATTATATTATTCAATAAAAATAATTTAGTAATGCTTATAATACTTGTACATGAAAACCAGGAGAATGGGATAGACAAGACAAAAGAAAGGGAAAATATGTACCATCCAAAATCCAAACTACACACACACACTCGTTTGGGGAAAATAATAAAATTTTTGAGCATATCGAAAACTTCTTCACGTGAGTATATTGTAAATATTATAAAAGCACAATATATAATGGAAACATGCGTGATTGAAAAGTAAATTAGGTAAGTACATCTTTTCCATCTCGTCTCGTCTTTCACTCCTTTTGATATTCTATTTCGTATAAAGTGGAGGAAAAAAATTGCATCTAACTCTGCATACGTGCGAGCGGATCTTTCTTGTGAAGATTCGTCAAACTTCCATCATCTTGCATTTCTTTATCATAATAATATGATGTCTGCACCTTTACGTATACCGGAATGGGTGTATAGATTATAGATACATACATGCATGTGTGTGTGTCTACTTTTGAACACTCTTCTAACTTTTATATGGCTGTCTATTATTCTATTATCTATGACGGCAATTACCTGCATTATATATTAT
The DNA here is from genome assembly GCA_034698285.1 of Sminthurinus bimaculatus. Lineage (NCBI taxonomy): Eukaryota > Metazoa > Arthropoda > Collembola > Symphypleona > Katiannidae > Sminthurinus > Sminthurinus bimaculatus. The sequence goes on along the minus strand of JAQIVE010006861.1, from coordinate 8,892 downwards.
GTGTATCTTTGCACATACACATGTTTATGTACGTTCATAATGAATTTTTTACAGTAAAGTGCAGTGCCGTTTCTCCCCGTTCCTCTGTTGAGTCTGCTGTTGTTGTTGTCTTACTCCATTCTGTTCTATTCTATTCTATAGCCTTCGGGTTGCCTTCGAGTTGCTTTTAGCTCAAACAGTCCATCATTTGAAAATCACATGTGTGCTAATGATATTATGCGATGAAGATGCCGAAAGGGGTAACAATTTTGCTAACTACTTTAGAAGAACCCATTCAAGCTCACACGCATGCATTAGTCGTGTACAGATTTTTCTACAGGCAAGGATTCTTATTTCAAATGTTGAATCGTGAATGGTGTACAATATACATATCTATACATTATACATATGCATGCATGTATGCACTTATCCTTTTGTGCATGCGTAAGGATTTTCCTATTTCTTCTTATTTTGCAGCATTATTCATCACATCATGAGCTCTTGTCAAAAGGATTCATCGAGGGAAATGAGAGAAACTGAAAGTTTTTTTTACAAGACAGCGACGAATGGCAGTATGTATGCATTATGCATACGCTTATGTATGGGCTGCGATTTATAAATTTGCGAATGAAAATTTAGGTGTTGCAATTTACGAGGCAAACAAAGAGGGAGAGACAGGCAATGCAACTCCTCAGCATCCTTGTCGTCGTCTATTATTTTGATTGAGTTATGCTCAGCTCATGTTCCGAAACTTCCACATACTGATAACTATAATATGTCTATTTTGCTATTTGGAATGAGTGATGGATAGGATTCAGGACATCATTACAACGCTTAGTACACAGTATATGTATGTACTTTTATGTTCATCCTAATTTCATTATTGCTGCAGTTTTAAAGCTGTTTTATTCTATTATTGTTGTTTTTGTTGCTGTCACCATTAACGGGAACTTGCAAATTGAAGTGAAGTCTTCATGATAAACTCACTCTCTTTATTTTACTTTTTATTATGCATGTATATTTTCTCACTTTTCCCTCACGTTATGTTACACAATTTCGCGAGATCTTCTGCACACAGCCTTTGACTGGGACAAGCTAATCCTGGTGTACCATTAATCTGAAATCGAGTTTTCTTACAAAATTTATAAATCATTAACGTGTGACTTGATGTGCTTAAATTATTCCTAGTACTGCAAATATTCTCAATTTTCGTAATTCAGTCATAATGTCACACATAATTGAATAAAGAGAAGATAGATTTATTCCCCCAAAAAACAAACGATGCATCATTAAGCATTGTGAAGTAAAGCGCCGAGGAAAGTTGTCAAAATTAAAGAGCTGATGTGATGACTATATAAAGTAAGAATGTAATGTATTTTTTGCATGCTTTATACGTCAAATTTTACCTGCTTTTTTGAATATATGAGAACATATTTTGCGTGATGCAACCATTCATTTAATTCTCTTTGGTACACTATCTACACAAACTCATCCGAGCGATTTGTAGTAACTAATAGATACACGGATTTTTACTTTTAAATAAGGATTCTCATTTTTCATTTCTGTTTCATTAATTTATTCATTTTTGAATCATTGACTTGTATGATACTATTGTATTTAGATATACATCTAAATAGTTTGGATAGAAATCGGATGGAGAGTGAGCATGGGAGGGCTCGCTTATGAATTGTATGTGAGGCTGATTGGAGTCAGCCTTTGTATTGAAATATTGAACAGGTAGCCAGCCAGTTTAGTTTTGAGAGACTCGTTATTTTATTCAGTCAAGAGAGTTTTTTAGAGTAACGAGCCTGGATCGGCTCGAGTGTGAGGAGATCGAGTCTGCTTAACAATGGCAAGACTCGAGCTTTTATACTGGGATTTGTTTAGGAAAAATGAAGGAAGTTCTGAGTCAGATATAAACATGGGTAAGGAATGAGGTCGGTTGGTGAGATCACCAGCAAAGAATGGAAAACATTGGAGGATCTCATAACTTCCTCCTCGAGTTTGGCGGTACGCCAATGGAGAAAGGAGAATCATTTTGATAGGGATTGATCGGAAAAAGTTGGATAACGTTTCATGATTTCACAGTTTTTACAGAACAAAGTCATATTGAACAATTTTTTGTGGCAATGTCATGTGAAAAAAAGAATTGAGTTGAACATTGAAAAAGTATTGTAAAATGTATTGGTTGAACAAAAATTTGTAAAATGTATTAAGTTGAACACGACGAGTAAATTGTAAAGATTGTTGTATTTTGGCGGATGTCGAGGGTCTAAATGTACGATGATGATGATGATGATGTCCAAATTATTGAGGGGATTGGTAGAGTCCGGTGAGAGTGTCCGTTTGAATTTTTCTGGGGCGGGTGCCATTGGATGGATGTGAGTGTGGTGTCATCGAAGATCGGAGAAGTCGAGGTGTCATCGAAGATCGGAGAAGTCGTGGTGTCATCAAAGATCGGAGAAGTCGTGGTGTCATCAAAGATCGGAGAAGTCGTGGTGTCCTCCGTAGCTTTTTGGTCGGACAGGGAAGAATGGGAAAGCGTTCCAGGTGGCTGGTTGATTTTTCCAGGATGAGGAATTTCGAAAAATTTAGGATTGTCTGATCTTGTAGAGTATTGGAAATGGATTAAAGTAGATGGCCAGTTTTTGATCCGAGGCCTGTTTTTTTGGAAGCAGAATTGAGCTGCGGTGGGCGGTTTGATAACCGGATTGGGAATTGTTTGGAGTGTGTAATTTTGGAAGATTCCTAACCGTATTTGTCATAAAAGAACGTAAGGAATTGTGAAAATGTGATTTCTTGATTTTTGGACAAGAATTGTTTTGAGGAATTCGGAAGATAGTATTGTAATATTCGTTTTTTGATAGTACGCTTTATTGGATGGATCCAATTTTTGATGGTAGCGTAATGCTGAAATAGCTTGATCCATTTGTTTGGATCATCGTTTCGAGGATTAAATTTGGTAAGTATTTTCATTTTTTGAGATAAGTTGGATCGGAGATTCAAAATTAATGGTATCGATTGGTAGATAGGTTTTGATTAGAGAATTTTTTAGAATACAACTTTCTAGTAGGAAAGTTGTTTTTATGACTTACTGCTTAGGTGGCAGTTAGAATTTGTACTGAGCGACGTGTACAATTTGATATTGGAATGTGTTTATTATTTAAAACACTTGGATTTAGAGTTTGATTTGACTTGGATTCGTTTGTGATTGAATTTGAAAAGATTGAGCAATGGGAGGTTGCATTTTTGTATCGATATTTGACTCGGGTTGCATTTACATAGTATGCATGTCGGTTTTAGGTTGCACGAATTAATATTCGTTTGTTTTGCTGTTGCAAAGAATGTTTGATTGTCTTTAAATATTTTAGAGGAGGCTTAGAGTTTCGTCATATTTGAGATTGCGCCTTTGGGCAAACGTTTTGAGGAATGCAATGGCGTATGGAGTAAGGTTATTGGAAAAGAATTTTTTGAAATAAACTTCATGAAACCATAGATGGATTGAAGGGTCGATACAGTTTTTTGAAAGTTTATGTCTGCAAGTAGGAATTCCTTTCTAAATTCCAAATGATAAGTTTTTGTGGAAAAAAATATATAAAACTGTAAAAACCACTGGAATGCGTCTTTTTCAAAAAGAGGGTGAAAAAATTGGAATTTGAAAATTCGGAATGTCGATTGAGTGGATGGTCGAGATTGGATTGAAATTATTTGCCATTTATTTTGAACGGGGCAAAATTGAGAGATTCGGATTTTTAGAAGAGGGTCAATTATGACAAAATTATTGATCAAGGATATAATTTTAGATTGTCTTGATTCATGAAAGGGAAATCGTTTGATTTTATCGGTAGAGTAGGGAGATCTGCGATAAATTAGGACAATGGATAGTACATCCAGTTATAAGTACAAAATTTATAAAGAAATCGATAAAAGTTCTTTATACAGGATTTTACCTTGAATTGGTTTGTAGATTCGGTTTGGAAAAATTCGTTTGAAGATTTGGGTTTTGATAAAAGTTTTCGGCTTGGAAATTCGAGTTGAAAAAAAAAGAAAGAAAATGGATTCGAAAAACTGGAGTTTTTGATTGAGATACTTCTAAATTTCGTATTTTGTTCGATTCGTTTAAATATGCAAAATTGTTTACATCGTGTTAGGAGAAAAAGCTTTCTTGGTAGATTTTTGGTATTTGGATTTAGTGTTTACGTACATTTGAGATATGTATTGGGTGAAGTTTGTAATTGAGATTCTTTGTAGTCGTGATTGTGTAACGAGGTACTTGAGTAAGCGTTTGGATTTGTTTTTTTTTGAGTAAGGAAACGCATTTGATCGAAATTTTTGTATTTGCAGTTTTCTTTGCAAGTGTCGGATGTAGAAAAGTATTGAGCTACATGTTGTGTACATAAAACATGATTTAGTTTTGATTTGCTATAGAGAGGAATTTGACATTATGTACAATGTACATAGTATATATATATTTTTTTGATTTCGATATTTGTTTGAATGCAGGTTTGAGAATGCATTTTGGAATATTTGGAGTGTCAAACATGTTTACTCATAGGCAGAGTAAGGTATTTTGATTGTGAAATTGTCATAGGGTGGACAATGTGAATTTGCACATGGTGCATTTCGTGTATAAAGTGTGTAGGGTAGTTTGGTACGTACGTGTGCGTACATTTTTGAGTTTGAACTTTTGAGTTTTAGTATTCGATAATGAAAAAGAAACTTTTAGCAATGACTTTGCATGGCTTTTTGACTTTGGATTTGGTAAGTTTGTATAATTTGAATTAGGAAAAGGTGTACATAATTGTTTGGACTTTGGCTATTTTGATTGGAGTTTGGAGTATACACTTACACTTGATTATGTGTATGCTAGATTTTTAAATGGCTTACAGAGTATATTGTGTACATATTAGATTAGTGTACTGCATTTACATGCTTGGGATTTGAGGTTTTGTAAACATTTAGGCTTGTTAGGTATTGGATACTGTGCATCTTGGAATGCGCGTATTGTTTTGAATTGTATGTGTCATCACAGTATGTGTAGACAAGTAGGTAGTAAATTGATAGTTGAAAAAAATAGTATTTGTAATTCGATGTATCGTGTAAGCATGTTGTGGTTTGTTAATAGTTTGCTATTGTGCAAATTAGTTTGACTTAGAAATGGAGTCGGTTAAAATATGTATTAGTTTGCTAATATTTTGATCGCTTTGTTGTTATTGGAATGTAAAACAGAAATTTGTTTTTGTTTTGTATTGTGTATTGCGAAAAAGTCGGTGTATTCGATATGTATTTGTATATATTAAACCACGCTTGATCATTGTAGTGTAGGTAGGATAAGTACATATTTGAAAATTGTTTGTAAGAATTGGATGTACTTGGGTTTCTGTATTATTTGACTCGTTTTTGAGTGTGAGTATTTGGAATGTTTTCGTTTGATTGTGATTACATTAAGATAGTGTTCGTATTTTTGATTTAAGGCTTAGTTGATTCGATAAAAATGTACTCATGTCGAATGGATGAGCTGGAATAGAAACGATTGGTCTTTTTATATTGGATAATATGGGAAAACTTTGATATTTGCAGCGTAAGTGCATATTTGAGAAACGGTATTCAGGTTGGATTTTACGCGTTTGATACGTAAACAGGAAATTCGTATATTAGTTATATTGTAGCATAGAGTTTCTACATAGAGATTTTTGAGGACATCATACATAGAGGCTGGTAGTGGTCAACCCTTGTAAGTGGGATTTTAACTGTGTCATTCGAGTCGAGATTCGATAGTTTGGAATGCACGGTATTTTTGATTTTTCATTGATATTTTGAGTATATACCTACAACTGTGTGTGTATGTTTAGATTCGATTTTGGTATATGTATGGGTACCTAATACTGTTTGTATTGGTAATTTTTGGATTCGAGTGCGAAATTTTATAAAGTTTTTTTTAGAAGTTCATGACTTTTGTATGTGTTTGGAGATTTCGAGGGTCATGTGCATTTTGATGCAGTTTCGGATAGATACATACTGTTGTGTATATGTATTCGGAAATTTGTGTATAGATATTTGGGATTTGAGAACTTGCAGTTTTTTTTATATAGATACTTGGAATTCAAGAGCTTCTACATTTGTATGCAGGTTTCTATATAGATACATACTATTGTGTATGTGTTTTTAGTTGAGAGTTTGTAGATTTGATATAAGTACATACTTTTCTGTATGTGTGTCGATTAGAGAGCTTGTAGTTTTGATATAGGTACATACTTTTGTGTATGTTTTTTGGATTTAGAGACCTTGTAGTTTCGTTACAGGTACATACTTTTAAGTGTGTGTTAGGATTAGAGAGCTTGGAGATACATAATCGTGTGTATGTGTTAGAATTTGATATTTTTTTTTGATTGGTAATACATTATCGTGTGTATGTGTTAGAATTTGATATATTTTGATTGGAAACACATAATCCTGTGTATGTGTTAGAATTTGAGAGCTCGTGCATTTTTATGCATTTGGATTGAAGATGCATATTAGTGTGTGTGTGTGTGTGTGTGTGTGTGTATTCGCTACCTTTTGAGGTTGGAGATAGATACATACGTTTGCGTATGTTTTTGTTTTTGAGAGCTTTTGAAGTTTGAGATAGATACATACGTTTGCGTATGTTTTTGTTTTTGAGAGCTTTTGAAGTTTGAGATAGATACATACGTTTGGCGTATGTTTTTGTATTTGAGAGCTTTTGCATTTTTATGCAGTTTATTCGGAGGTGCACCTGTATTTGAATTGAAAATGTACAATCGAACGTGTAGAGTGTATTAAGCTTAATCGGATGTGTAAAGTGTATTGATATTGCATTGGAACTGGGCAATCGAATGTGTACAGTGTATTGATATTATATTGGAACTGGGCAATCGAATGTGTACAGTGTATATATATTATATTGGAACTGGGCAATCGGATGGTGCCAGTGTAAGCGCTTTTGAATAATCGTTTAGTGTATCGTTAGTATCGTTTAGATTGTTTAGTATATCGTTTGTATTGATAGAAAGTCGACTATTAGAATTGAGGGAGGATTTGTAAGTACGTACTTAGAGAATAGAATTATGTTGAATTACATTTGAGGAATCTTCCGTCTATATGATTGTGGCCATCAATCGTATATACTAGATTCCGCAACTACAACATGTTTTGATTACGTATACATAGATAAGTATACTTGAGGATTGGATTGGTTGAAAGTTGTAGAAGAGACGTCTTGTATGTAACGTGGGTAGATTTTGTGTTATTATTGATAATGTGTTAGCTATTTTGTGTCTTTCGAGGGAGACTAGAGATTTGTTATGTAATACAAAATCTTGGTGATTTTGCTTATGTGTGTTGTTGATTGATGCTTTTGCATTGGTAAAATGCATAGAATAGGAAACTCGGCGCGGGATTAAGTTTTTAGAGAAAACGTAGATAAAAGTGCGAGTTTTTGGAATAGTTGGTGTGTTATCGATTGCTTTTGGAAATTGATTATATTGGAAAAGCATCTTTGTGTCGATTGAAATAGGTATGTACAGGGTATGTACATGATAGGGATATTCGAAATATTGACACCATTGTTTTATAGAGAAGAGGATCGGTATATTATTGTGGCATGTGTGTGTACTGTATTTATGTATGTATAGAATAGACTTTGAGAGTTTAGCCACATCGGATGGTTTATGTATGTTTTACTTGAGCATAATGTACATACATAGTATCGAAGGTTTGGATTTTATGGGAGTTCGATTGTTTTGATTGTTCGGAATATTTGTGGATAGTTATATTTTGATTCGGCATTGAGTGCTTTGGTACATGTACATAACTGTTGTGATATTTGATCGCTAGTGCGGACTTGCATTTTTGAGTGAGTTGAAATGCGAACGTGTGGATTTTGAGGATGTTTGTACATCATAGATTAATTGGATTGCATGCATATGCATGTCATGGAATTTTTGTTTGGAGATAGTTATGTATAGACTGTTACTTTGTATAGAGAATACACATTGTGTGTTAGGAATTGGAGTGTCACATGTATACGTATTGGTAATGTATTGTATAATACTTTGTACATGTATTTATTTTTGAGAATTTTTATCGTTACTTGGTTTGGAGATGACACTTGTTGTTTTTGATCGGACTTTTGTTGCTGATTTTCGTTTTAGCTTGTTATGTAGAATATTTTTGCAGTGTCGGAGGACTACAAATATGGAAACTTTTTGATGTGTAAGAAATTTTTCGAGAATTTGCTTTGCCTGCTTATTGGGAATTTGCACGGCTTGACTTGATTTAGAGACTGCGATTATGTTGGTCTTTCTTGGATACTTGGAGAGTACGTAATTGTACATAATTTGGTTTGAAATAGGTAGTTTTTTACATCGGAGTATTCGAGTTAGGAAGGTTCTCTTGACTTTTGTTTGCATGTACTAGAGTGGTACATTAGATTCGATATTTTAGATGTGTACATATGTTTGTACATAGGAGTTTGATATTTTAGATGTGTACATATGTTTGTACATAGGAGTTTGATATTTGGAGGTATGAACATGTGTTCGTACATAGAGTTTGATTTTTAGGAGTATGTACATGTATTTGTACATTAGATTCGATTTTTGGGATTTTTGGAAGTATGTACATGTATTTGTACATTAGATTCGACTTTTGGAATTTTTGGGAGTATTAGATTCGACTTTTGGGATTTTCGGATTTTTTGGATTTTGATTTTGGATTTTTGGGTTATTGCTTTTTGAGTTCGATCGGGATTCATTAGAATCCAATGTACATGCTTGACTTCAATAAGTCGATATGTACATCGAGGTGGGAAGCTCCATATTGTATTTAGATATACATCTAAATAGTTTGGATAGAAATCGGATGGAGAGTGAGCATGGGAGGGCTCGCTTATGA
>JAQIVE010006860.1:0-11066 GCA_034698285.1 Sminthurinus bimaculatus | reverse complement strand
TAATCAAAGTGTAGAGAAACCTTTTAAGTTTTATCGAGTGGTTAAATAAATAATTAATTTCTTTGTTTTTAAATAACTACGACTACAAATCATATCATTTCATCATTTTACTTTAGTTTTGTTCGAAACATATCCGAATTTTAGGCTAAAGTTTATTTAATTCTGTTTATCATCATACGGTATACAGAAACATGGAGCCCTAAACGCTAAACAGACCTCAAGGAAGAAAAAGAACCTGAATCTAACTACAATTAAATCTTTTTACTTAATATCAAACTAACTACAGAAACATCGAGCTCACAACGCTAAATAATCCTTAAGTAGAATTAAGTCAGTCACAGTTCAATCCACAATTAAAAATAGGGAAAGTTACACATTATACACACACACATTCTACATTTGTTCCTGTTCCTGTTACATCAAAATTCTGGTCATCAAATCCTGTCTCATCAAAATTCTGGACACAAAATACTGGTCATCAAACTCATCATCATCACATCAAAATATATAGAACGGGCCGTTCTTATCATTAAAGATAAGTTAATACTATTACTACTACATTATACTAAATACTAAATACCTGAATTATTATTTGACCAGACTTACCAGACTGAACACTTGGCCCTGGAACAATTCCCTGTGGATCTGACTACCCAACTACCCTGTCTTTACTCTTCTAATATAAGGTAGTTGATTTAAACACGATATTATACATTTATTATTGAATGAGATTCAACCTATCTCCAACATTATCATCACTATCAAGTCAAATTCTTCTCACACACCAAATCAAATCAAATCGACCTCCGTGTCAACCGAACTGAAATCATCCCCGACCTCCGTGTCAACTGAATCATCCTCGACCTCCGTGTCAACTGAATCATCCTCGACCTCCGTGTCAACTCGAACCTGAACCTGTGAATATTATAAGCAAGTTATAATATTTAGTCGACGAACAGCAACACCAATCATCAACATTCACATCAAACCAAATCCTGACCACCGTGTCAACTTGAATCTCGAACCCTGACAACCGTGTCAATATCAAACCTTAAACCTGCACCTCCGATTGAATTTCTTTCCACAGAAATTTAGTCATCAGAAAATCTGACCACCGTGTCAAAAATCAAAACCATCATCAACCAAGAACCTCGATTAAAATTCGTCACACCGAAATTTAGTCATCAAATCAAATCAGATTTCAGATTTAAAATCCAATCGACCTAAAACTAGTACAAATCATCACAATGACCCTGACTCAACAACAACAAGCTATAGAGGACGACTTACAATTTTTAGAATATGAAATACTTAATTCTACAGCAATCATAAAATCACAGCATGAAATATCAAGTCTTTGTGATATTGAAACCGACTACGAAATAGAGCAACTACAAAAAACTATCGACGAACTAAAATCATTAAAAACTAAAATCATTCAAGAATTTACGGCTCAAGAACAAATAAGTAAATTAAGTCTGACAGCTTTACTATTATACAGAGTACAGAATTATTCAACGGATTTAGAAAAGCATAAATCTAGTCTCCTTAAAAAAGAAGAAAAAGAAGAAGCTTCAATAATACCGTTTAAATCAAATATTCCTTATCAAATTGAAGAAACCCACGAAATATCATCAACAATTGAAGAAAATGTAATATTATCATCATCTTCATACCTTGCTCATAATATCCCCGAAATACCTGAAGAAGTAATAGATCTTATTCACGATACAACTACAACACTACATCATCTAAAGAATCCTGAAAATAATAATATTATTGTTAAACCTTTGACAAATAATAATTTTAAGTCCAATAAGAAACGAGCAGCTACAAAACAAATTCATCATCAAAACGAAAGTATCAATAGAAAATCGAATTATCAAAAACAAGAAGTTGAAGCACATACAGCAACAATTCAAGAGGATATTAGTGATATTATTATGCCGACAGCTATAATACATCTAATGGACAACAAAAATCAAAAGCAGAAGTTCAAGTGTTTACTTGATACAGGAAGTCAAATCAACATAATATCACAAGATTGTGCAAGTAAACTTCAAATAACTCGTCAATCTTCATCTATACAACTCGCCGGAGTAGCAGCAAACTTGTGTGGAAAAACCAACGGAAAAATAACAACAACAATATCATCCAGAATAAATGAATGGTCAAATATTTATGATTTTCACATCGTAAATAAATTATCAAAAGAAGACTCAACTACAAATACTAGTCAAGAAGTGGAAATCCCGAAATTTGCAAGAAGACTGAAACTGGCTGACCCTACATTCATGGAGAAAATGAAGATTGATATCATACTAGGAGCACGAGCATACGCCGAGATTTTATTATCAGAAAAAATCAACTCATCAAATTTATCAGCATTCAACTCAGAACTCGGATTTATCATCATAGGACAAAAATCACCATCAACCAATCAAGTCACAACAGCAACATCAAATTTCGTGTGTATAGAAGAACGATCTACTCATCCGATGGCAGATTCAAGCTTGAGCAGTTTGGAGAAATTCTGCAAACAAAATGCCATCAAATTAACAACAAGCAATAGTCACTCGTCATATTATCATTCTCCTCAATATCCAGTACAAAAACCAAGACCTAAAGTTCATGATAAAAGTTCAGCTATAATATCAACAGCAAAACCAAAAGAAGAACCTCGACACAACAAATCTTCTACTACTATAATATTTTTTATGTTTTTATGGCTAAAAATATTATTTTATGATTTTTTCAAAAGCCTATCGTTGAAAATGAAAAGATTTGACAGCTATAAAGCTGTATATATTATATTATGCAGATATTATAATATTATGATGAATCTAATACCTGTCACCTTTTCAATAGGAAAAACCTTCTCGTCCTTTATAGTACCAAACCTGGACTACTACCCTTGGAAGAAGATAAAACAAGTCCATCAAAACCTTTGGTCATACTGGAGTACAAATTCTTTCTCATCCCTTCAATCTCAATCTAAATGGAAAAGGCAGGAAGATCTCAAATGTGGAGATGTCGTCATCCTTAACAACGAGAAATCACCATCAAATCGGCCACTTGCTCGAATCACCATCAACTCTTCAAATAGCCATCCGTATCGTCATCCAAATCAATCGAGTCATCAAAATTCCAATCACAGCAGATGAAGAAGAAAAAGAAAATTAAAGTCGCTCATCAAACATACGTACATTTATTTCGATGTAAATTTTAACTTCTTGCCATTTAAACTAGTGTATAAATGGCAAGGTGGGAGTGTTTCGGACTTGCATATTATCATGATAATATGTAGTCCGAAGTGTTCCTATCACACTACACACGCACGCACATATAGATTTAAGTATTAATACTTAAGTAATATTTTTAATAAGTAAAAATACTTTGTATTATATCATAATATTATTGTAGCTTTCATCCTTGTATTTTTACTAGGATATTTTAACTTGTTCACATACAAACCTATATGTAAGTAAATACTTAAGCATAAAGTATAGTATCTAGTTTCTAGTTCTAAGTACCTAAGTTTCGATTACCTATTACCTATACATTACACATAATATAATAATCAATCAATACTTTTCCCTCGCAGTTCTTACAATCAACTTTCAATAATATACTTATTTAATTCCACGGCACAAAGGAAATGTAAAGGGAAGCCAAGTCCTAACACAAGTCAACTCTCAGACACAATCAAGAATTAAGACGAAGAATATTACAACTTACAACTTGCAAAATTTTAACTTTTAATCAAAGTGTAGAGAAACGTTTTTAGATTTAACGAGTGGTAAAATAAATATTAAATTCCTTTGTTTTTAAATAATCAAGACTACAGATCACATCATTTTATCATCTTACTTTAGTTTTTGTTCGAAACATATCCGAATTTTAGGCTAAAGTGAATATTATTCTGTTTATCATCTCTTGATACACAGAAACAGGAGTATATGCCTGTAAAATTTCAAGAACTTAGGTCAACGTTTAGATGGTGCGCAACGAGGTCGAAGGTCAGGACCAAGCATGAAACATGCTTTACGTTTTATTTAATATTTCAGGAACCCCTCAACCGATATGAATGTGTATTAACTATTCGAAAAAGTAATTGCATGTAATTCAACTTTTGTTTTTGTGGAAAGAATTTCACCGGGTTTTTGAATATGGCCCGGGTAACCTACAGGAAAAACCCGGGTTTTAGACCAAAATATATATTTTTATTGCAGCTTCAATTTTTTATGAAAAAATATTTTTTTGCGGTTTCAGATCTCTCAGGGTTCTTAAAATCGGATGAAAAATGGCAAAATGGCGGTTTTTTAAACATGAGAGATCAATTTTACGAGTTCAAAATTTCGCGCCAAATATTTTTGATATGCTATAGCAAGAAGAAGCATTTGATTTGGAGTATTTTTGGCAAAAGAATCAATCCTCTTTCTTGAATCGTTTGACCACGGGAGGTCATATTATTTGGCGCGAAATTGTGAGCTCGTAAAATTGATCTCTCATGTTTAAAAAACTGCTTTTTCTCTATTTTTCATCCGATTTTAACAACCTTGACAGATCTGAAACCGCAAAAGACTATATTTTCATCAAAAAATTGAAGCTGCAATAAAAACTTATATTTTGGTCTAAATCCCGGGTTGTTCTGGTAGGTTCACCGGGTCATATTCATTTTTGATGAAAATATAGTCTTTTGCGGTTTCAGATCTGTCAAGGTTCTTAAAATTGGATAAAAAATAGAGAAATAGCAGTTTTTTAAACATGAGAGATCAAGCTTCTCCAACTACATCAAGGTCAACCAGGTCGCAATTTAGCCGAAAAGGAGAAAAACTTCCTCGAGTGCTTCCCGACACCCTTGAAAGATTACTCAAGAAAAAGGCAAAAGAATCGTCTCAACGCTCTTCTTTCAAGGCCAAAGCCATATCCAAGAGTTTCTTAAACAAAACTCTACTCTCAACACAACAACTCCTCAACAGGAAACACAAGCCACTGAGGAAGAAGAAACCATAATAATTCCAGATTCTTCCTCTGAAGCAACAGCTTCTACTACAACAACAAAGTCAAGTCCTGACTTTAAGCTCATCAAACTTCCCAAACTCAAAACATCTTTGAAAAAGAAAAATCAAGTCAGATCTTTAAAAATCAAGAGTCAGTCCAAAGCCAAGGCCAAACCTATAATCCAATCAAAAGAAATAAATCCAGATTTTACTCTCGTCTTCAACAATATGGCTCCAACTGCAAAAGAAGAGCTGACAGCAGAAATCAACCGTCTTACCGCCAGTCTCAAAAGAATCGAGGCTGAAATCAACACCAATGATCCTGCTGCAAAGAAATTATTATCCAATGTACAAATCGCAGTAATTATAGAAAAATTAAAATCAGTTTCCAGAGGTATAGAATCAGCAGACAGCAAGACATACCTACTCTATAAAACTGATGAAATCACAGCAACTGAAGGGGCCCACATCACCACTCTCGAGACCAAATGTGCGGCACTTCAAGACAAAGCTGGCACCCTCAAGGAAGAAAATGATGTTCGCGCAAAAACAGTTTCCATTGTCAAACGAGACCCCATTCCTTTACCAACACTTGGAGGAGAATCGTCAAAACGGGCCGAATTCATAGAACAGTTCGATTCAGCTCTCCACAACGACTCAATGGTACCAGATTCAGATCCCGCTCGCCTCCTCTCTGGTTATACCATTTCTGATGGAAACTACAAGAATGCCTACGATGCCCTCAAAGATCGATACGAGAACACCAAAGAACTCGTATTTTCTTATATTAAACAAATTAATGAATTACCTTCACTCCTTAATGTCGGTGGTCTCCTAAAAATGATCGACACAATTCAGACGTCTACTCAAAAGATGAAATCCTTAGAAATTGATGAAGCCAAATGGGGAGAAACATTTCTCATCCAGTTTATCTACGATCGTGTAGATTTTCACTCTAGACGAGAACTTGAAAAATTTTTTCCTGATAGTCAAGTTCCTACTTTAAAAGATGTCATCACAACTCTGATTCCACTTGCAAAATCCTACAAACCAAATCCTCGAATTAATCCAAATCAAGAAAATAAAAATGATTCCAAAAATCGCCAACAAAATAAAAACAACAACAACTCATCAACTCCAGCACAATCATCATCTGAAAAATCAGAAACCCAAGCCACATCAAATAACAACTACAATCAAAGTACCCCAAAAAGATCTTGTCCATTATGTCAAGAAAATCACCCCCTTAGAAGTTGCTTAACTTATCGTCAAATGTCTGTTCCAAAAAAGTTGGAAGCAGTACAAAAACATAATATTTGCAGTCTCTGTGTAGACTTGCCTCTTCCCCATCCAAATTGCTACTTCAAGTGCCAATGGAAAAATTCTGATGGAAGCTTTTGCCATGGTTCTCATCATGTTTCTCTACTTTGTGAACCTTCTCCTTCCAGAACTCAAGCTTCAACAGTCGCAGCCACCTTCGTCAATAGAGATGTCGATTCTTATGATGAAGAAGATGAAGATGATTACTACACGGCAACTACTACAACAACGTTCCCCAAATCAGCAGAAAACAGCCTATGCCGGGTAAAAATTTGCCACTCAGTAGTCGGCCAATTTTAACTAACAGATCATTAAAAACTTATGGGTGTCGTATTTTTTCCTTAAATTTAAGTTCATTCTGCAGCAAATGAGGTTTTTGTACATAGTAAAATTACAAACTGATGTATGTTTAAGAAATTAATTAAATAGAAAAACATAACACATGACAATAAAAGTCCTTTTTTTCAAAACTTGCTAAGGGTCTGAATATTTATGAAAACGGGTGATGTAAATACTTTATAGCAATGAAAACACACCAAAGTTTAACATTCCAAAGAACCATAAGGCTGAAAATAATTTCCAACTCGTATTTTAGACGATGTAAAAGTGGTAAAGTTATACCCGCCCTCCCTTGTGGCGTGCGAGTAAAAGTTTACCACTCATAAAACTACGTTTAAAGCATTTAAAAATTTTAATTTAAAGGCTCACTAGACTTTAATTTGTAGAGAAAATCACAGTTAACAAGATGATGTAAAGACTTATAACATATTTTCACAACCAATGCTTGAAAAATGAGCATCTGTTAGAGAGTCCAAAATCATGTCGGACTTTCTTTTGATAGGTAAAATGCTACTTGTTTTTCAACGTGATAAAACTACATGTTGTGTCAACCTTACTTAAACAAAAATCAACTAAATAACTGTAAAAGGGTCTAATCTTGGTTTTTTGTGTTGACATCATTTGTCTAATATGCGTGAGTAGCAATCTTTACTCAATCTACGGAGTGGTAAATTTTTACCCATGGTAAAATTTTACCCGCAGCTCCCTTATTTCTAGCCATTTTGTTTATATGATAAGATTATCCTGTTGATAATTCCTGTGGATTTGTACCCAGAAAAAATGCTTTTTCTGCAACAGGGGTAGAACAAGATATGAAATGCATATATGTGTGTATCGTTACGTATCGACTGGATTGGACAACGATGTAATGATGCGATTGTTGATATGGCATTCTTGTTTTTGCGATGTGCTTGCATGTATGTATGTATGTACGTATGTATGTAAGTAAGTACTGCAGTGTACACCGCCGTTGCCGTTTCCTCGTCAAAATCATCCGACGATTGAGACAAGCTGTAATTTTGTGAACTTGGCACAAAGTTTGACTGTGAGACGGACTTTTGTTTGTTTTATAGGGATTGTCTCATCGATCAAATACAATTAAGAAGTTGTGAAGTATGTTTTCCCTTATTCTTGGGGAGGGAGGATTGACTCCATTCTTAAGTTTGACCCTTGTCGTCACTTACATTGCGCGCCGAATTTTCAAATCAAAATACGAGGTCCGCCATGGACAAACAGATGAATTCCCGCCAGGTAAAAAAATCAAAGTTTAATAATGAAAAGTATATTACCTTTTTAAAAAATAAGTACAAACGCGCGGCGTCAATCATAAGTTCTTCCTTGATGAGATTTTAATTAAGTTGTCACAAAAATCTTATTGAAAATTCTCAATCTTGTCAAATTGGTGCAATTGTATTATGCATACATAAATCGTGACTCAATGATAATCGATCCAAATTTTGCAGGTACTCGCTCAACGTTCTGGGGTTTAATGGCCCTCCGGCATTTTATGGCGACCGATGACCTGACCTGTCTTCCTAAAATGGATTATTATGAGCAGAAATACGGCAAGACGATTGGTCTCTGTGGACTCTTTAAAAAGTACTATTATATATTATACTACTGTTGTATAGTTTTATTTGCAATTTGGCACAGTTTACAAATTACCGTTGGAGAAAAACCTTATCCACTCCCATGATTTAAGGAGCTTTGACAAGATTGACAATTTTTTATGAGATTTGCATAACATTTCACCAATGTCTTTTGGAAAAAATTTTACTTTTGACACAATTTCTGTTGAATTTAATGTGGCTCTTTTTTTTCAAAGGGTACACCAAAAATTTCATGTGTCAAAAATCTAGACTTAATTTTTTTAATTCCAATTTTCGCTCAAATTTTTTCAAATTTTGTAGAGGTGTGATCATTAGTGACATAAAGGTTCTCAAGGAGGCCTACACCAATCCAGCAATCCTTGGGAGGGTTCCCCTCGACTTTTTTCAAATGTATCAAGATGGAAACTTTCGAGGTGAAAGAGCATGAACATTACAAGCAGGAAAATTCTTAATTCTAATTTACTCATATTATAGATTAGGTGCAAACAAATTTTGAAATATACACTTTAAAGCGTTAGGAATTTTATTTTTTATGTTGGGTCTCATATTATGTACAGGAGTTGGCGTAAGATCGGGGGAAGCTTGGCAAGAACTCCGACGGTTTATGATGACGCAATTGAAAAGCTATGGCGTGGGTCATAAAACCTTGAGCCCAACAATGATGAGAGAAGGTCAGTAGTCTGTTGTAGTGTCTAGTAATAATTAGCTGTGATCTTGATCACATTACCCTTAATAAAAATAAAGGTTCGAATTTTGTAGCTTTTTTGGCCCAAAATACACTAAATGTGCACATGTATAATGTATATACATATAATGTATAACGTATATCATCCCTTAGAAAAATATCTCGTCAAAAAATCTCATAAGATCTTTTTCTAAGGGATGACTTAGTGGTAGTGGAGACTGGCGACAAAATAAAGATCAACCTAAAATATACTAATGCTGTTACTACGTTTGGAGCCCTTAATTGAATGTTTTTTCATACCGTGTGCAGTTAAGGAGACCATTTCAATAATTCGAGAAAACACGGGCAGACCCTTTGAAACAAAATTTTTTTTCGACGTACCCGTCTTTAACATTTTGTGGCAAATTATTTCCAGCCAGCGATTTTCGTACAAGGATCCCCAAGCCACCTATCTAGTTAAAGCAATTGGCGCGTGAGTTTAAATCAAACTTTTTTCAAACGGACTTCCATTTTACGTTTCGAGACAATGAGCAACTTTAGCGTTGAACGAACGAAATAAAATTGGACTTAATACATTAATGAATACAAACAAAATTCAAATAAATCTGGAGTGATTTATGTATATTTTTAGAACATTTTCATCCCACATCCTCCTCATTTCCATGTTTTTACTTCCCACGCTGACGAAATTGGTTTTGTGGCTGGCCCAAGCAAACTGGATTCCGGATGGTCATCGATGCTGCCTCAAACTGTTTGGATCCTTGGTGGAAGAACGAAGAGTGGACTTTACACAAAACCGAAGAAAAGACGATTTAGTGGACAAGTTTTTGGAAAAAATCCAATCAACGACAGACCCAAAATCCGAATTTTATGGCCAACAAGGATGTATGTAAAAACAAAAAACAATATTTTCAACTGCAATTTATTTCCAACAAATAATCCTTGGCAAAACAGTGGAAAACTTTGAAAATGTATCTACATAGTTCAAACAGGCAAACAGGCTTCGTAATTTTTCACCATTTTTTATGCATATTGATTTCAGATGAAAATTTGGCAGAGACCATTCGGGATCTTTTTGTGGGTACGACTATGTATGCTATGTAGCCTTTTTTTATAAATCGGTTGCCTTTTGTCTTTTGTATGAATTCTAAATATATAGAACGATGAAAAAACCTTTTTGTCCCTTATTTTCTGTAGGAGGTACTCAAACGACGGCCTCGACCATATCCTGGGCTCTTCTTTATCTCGCTCTTCACCCCGAAGAACAAAAGAAGCTCCAACAAGAAATTGACCAAGTTCTTGGCGGGATGGAGCCCACACTGTTTGACAAGGCTAAGTAAAGTTTTCACGATTACTGTAAATAGATAAAAATTAAAAAAATCCACGTAAAGAGAGGAACGTAATGTATGTATATTTTATATGTGTGTTTCAAAATTGCTGTAGCATGCTGTACACGGAGGCAGTGATTAGTGAGACGTTGAGGAGGTCAAGTCACATCCCCATGGGGATCATGCACGTGGTCACAGAGGACACCACTCTTGGACAGTACAAATTGCCCAAGGACACCGTTGTGGTCAGCAACGTGTACGCCATCCACCACAGCCAGGAAACGTGGACGGATCCCTATGAATTTCGGCCCGAAAGATTTCTCAACGAGGACGAAACCGCCCTCGTCAAGTACGAAGAGTTTATACCGTTTGGCGTTGGGAAAAGAATGTGCCCAGGTATATAAGAATTTTTTACCCTTGCCGTCTCTAGTTTCTAATACACAATGTCATACATAGTGTCATATGTACCAACTTTATAGGGATTTTGCAATTTTTGGCGTTTACTCGGTCTCCTTCGGATTTTTTAGGGGCGCATCTTGGAAGGGACGAGCTATTTTTGTTTCTAACCAGCATTTTCCAGCAGTTCAACGTCACTTGGAACCCTCGCGAAAATAAACCCGAGATGGACTGCAAAATTGGGATTACTTTTGTACCAAAACCCCACACGCTTATTTTTACCGAGAGGAACCAGGACAAGCAAGTATTATCATGAACCATGCATATACATTATGCATATTATGTAGACAAGCATGGTTTCTTTAGTTAGTGAAAATTTTTGCCT
>JAQIVE010006859.1:0-11066 GCA_034698285.1 Sminthurinus bimaculatus | reverse complement strand
CAATATAAGTACCAGACAACGAGATATTAATAATATAAATCCTTATCTGGTATATAAGTACAACATAATATTTGTCTGGTCATATATATTTCATAGAAAAAAAATCATTGAGATGATAATTTGGCCCGCTTTTTTGGTTTTTATTATTTACTTACTTACACAACTACTACATATACATACTTCATACAACACACGGCTTCGGCTTTACGCATACTTTTGGAAGACTGTGAGTAATTTGATATGAAAGTAAAAGTTGTGTGATTGTTATTTTAGGATTTAACTATAGGTTTAAATGTGCAAGAGTGATTAGTTTAGTAGCGATTTAAAGTTTTACCATTACAAATATCTATTTAAAATCTATATATATATATATGTTATATGTTATCACTTTTTAATTATTTCTATTCCCACTTTTAAATCACAACAAGAATCACAAAACAACGCATTCACTTTACATTTTACATGAATACATAAATAAGTATATATACTTACATAAATAAATAATACGCAGGCAAAAGTCATTTAACATGGCTACAGATACTACTACTAAAAAACCCGGAAGTGAGCTATCTTCTTCTGCGTTTCCTCCATCCTGGTCCGTTTGTGTGATTTGTAAAAGTTTACCCAAATCTTCGGAAGTTTCCTTTTTTCCGTGCTTACACATCTGTTGTTCATCCGACTGTACAGACCGATTTTTTGCTCAGCCTCCCCGTAAATACGGTTTTTGATGATTATTATTCTTACGTATTTAAAGCAACATGTAATTGTATTTTTTTTTTGAAACGGGTTATACATGTTCATAAGAATAACAATAATTATAATTGTTTTATGGTTAAAATTTAGCATGGAGTTGTCCAGAATGTTATCAAAAAGTTCACAAAGACGCTCTACATTCTTGTTCATACATCAACGAAAATTTGGAGAATGATTCAAAGGAAAAGGGCAATTCATATGACTCTCAATTATGTCGGTCTTGCGTGAGGGAAGCACTGGGTTAGTGCGGTTTATAATTTAGAGTATTTAACTGTAGAAAATGCATGCATCAACTTTTTTTTATAAAAAATTGAAAATGGAATCACATTGAAATGAATACAGAATTTTATGTGTAACATAATATGTATATTGCTTTCAATCGGTAGCTCACAAATGGTGCCAGGACTGTCAAGAGTTCCTGTGTGAATTTTGTAGTGATGTAAGAAAAAAACGCCTACTTTTGCAGCAATTTTCATTTTTTTTTCAATTAATAACTACAAAACTGTGTCACGTATGATTTAATAAATAATACTATTACTTTTTTTGTTTTATTGAATGTTTAGTATCATCTTTATGGCAAGGCCACAAGAACGCACGTACTTGCGCCCAGGTCTGAGGGCATAATAGAATTGAGTGAAGGTAGTGAAGGTGTGTCATTATCACTTGAAACATATTTTATGCATCAACGTTATCCTGCTTGTAAGTCATGAACTAATAACATTGTTTTTGACCTGATCAATTTTTTTTTCGTGAAGCTTCCCCAACGGATTTAAAATGTAAAACCCATTTAGAGTAAGTACATTCGTCGCTTTTTGTCTAACAACAATTGTGCCTTCTTTTATGTATTTCATCGGTAAAAATAATAAATGTTATGCTTCGTTATGACAATCATTTAACATGTAATTTGTCTGCAGGGAGGATATAAATTCCATTTGTGAGGATTGCAAAATACCAATGTGTCAGATTTGTAACGATGCTCATAGTGGGCACAAATGTAAGACTTTAGACGTTTTTGCTGAAGAATTTCAAGCAGAGTTTGAGGCTGGATTGAATAATGTAAAGTAAGTTCATAAAATTAAACTTTAAATTCTCTAGCGTTTTTTAATATTCTCTACACGGTTCATCAATTTAGTTTAAAATCTACCAATCTTGTCTTAAGAATTACAAAATCTGTAATATGGTTCTTAAGACTTACTAAGGGTTATTGAGAATTCGCTATACGAATTCTTCAGACAGGTGTCTGAACTTCATTTAATTTTTTTCCCCGGCGTAGATTCCACGACCAAAGCACTTTTTATGAAAGAAGTGGGGTATTAAAATTTTCTCCCCAATAATCCATAACAACGCAACTAGAAATGCTTATGAATCTTACGGATGTTACGGATAGATTTATTTTTTAAAGCAGAACTTGTTCTTGACTTGAAAAAACTTGGAAGACAATTGAGGATATTAGAGCATTACCTACTTTCAATATATGTTGTTTCCATGGCAACACCATATATTGAATGTAGATAATGCCCTAATATTCTCAATTGTTGGTATAGTGACACCTTTCATACCTCAGGCTACAAACATTATAATTTGCCTCGTAACATGGGCCTAAAAGTACCATGACAACCATTCTTTCTCTATTTTGTGCCAGTGTTACGTTCCAGATTGGTATCGAAGGTGTACATGTTTGAACCGTAGTGTAATAAAGTTTCAGTAAACCCAAAAAATACAAACATATTATTATTCAAGGGTGTTTTATAAATATTGATAAAATAATAATGTGTTCTTATTGGCTTTATTGTAGATGGATCAAAGAAAAATGTGAACTTGCTGTACGTGCCTTCGATGAAAAATTGCAATATATTTTAAGAGATCAGAAAAGTAGTATGCATGCTGAAGCTAAACGAGTTTTCAAAAGGTAATAATAAAAAATATCAAAGCATCAGGAATTAAATTTGGGATTGTAAGCATACTTATTTAGGGAAAGTGGAAAGTACATGTATAATACATACATATATGATATATACATGTATAAATATGTCTCATTTTATTCCAGTAAAATAACCAGCTATTGTATTATGCATGCTTAGATTGTTCATTCAATAAATAATAAATACATGGGCCAAAAAGTCAAAGCAGAATATTGTACTCTGACTTGAAAAAAATGTTTGTTGTTTTTTTAGATTGATCGATGCCTTGTTACAACGAGAAATACAACTGCGTAAAGATTTAGTTGAAATCACTTTGAATAAAGCAAAGGAAATTAATATTAAGAAAGCAAAAGTATCTTCAATTGTCAAATCATGTACACAGTATATGACCTCCGGAAAGGAAATTCTCGAAAAAGGATCTCGACTCAATGTTTTCCAGCACAAAGAGTAATGACGGTTACTATTAATTTTTTATTTTTATCCATATTTATCCATATCAATGTTATGGAATGGCATGAACGCCAGTATGAATATTTTTACAAATATTGGTTGTCATAATGTTTTATTCACCTTGCTTTATGTATGTTTGTTTGTTTTTCAGCTACATTCAAAACCAGTACAAAAATCTTGATAGCATGAGGAATGTGCTTCAAGATGAAAGTTTTGATGATTTTATAGAAGCCGATTGGGCTTTTGAAATACGGCATGAACCTGTTGAATTAGCTGAAAAATGTAAGTATAGAATGTTCATAATCATAAAACACCGCACTGTATTTAGTTATGTATTAAATATGTAAGGCAAAAAAAATCATTAGTGATGACTCATACAATATGTTCACTTATCTTGTTTATTATTCATTAGGGATTGGACAAATTTGTGAAGTAGTGTATGCAAAGAAAACAAAGGGGCAGCAGCCAATTGCTCAAAAAAATGATGATAAAAGTAGTAATAAATCAACTCCAAAAATATCTATAACCTCGCCTGTTGCTCCCGAAAAGCCAAAGGTTAACGAAAACTCTCGAAGTGTAGAGTCCAGACAAAAAGCTATTCCCCGGGCAACGTACAAAAAATCAAGTCCTGGTACAGCTAGTTCCGTAGTTGAAAACAATACTGCTGGTGAACCTATGGATATTGACAGAGGTAATAGTCATGTACCTTATCATATTTTTATGTTACATTGTTTCATACGACTGTGGAATATAATCTTTTCCTTCGTTCTTTATGTTGTACTGCAAAATTAAAAATTATAAAAAAATTTGGTTTGCAGCGTCAAAGACAACAACAAAATCCCCTCAAACAGAAAGACCCACGATGGCAACACGAAGGCAATCAGCAGTTCATGCGGACAAGGTGATTATAAAGCAGGAGCCTAATAAAGATAAATCTGACTCTGAAGAACCCCCTTTAACTCCACCCATAACAAGGAAACGAGCTTCATCGTCGGATAAAGTTGCATTACAGCCATCTCCAGAGAGCCCTGATCCTAAACGAGGAATCGCATTAGATAGACCCCGTAGAACAATCAAAGTACCGAAGGATAAGGAGATTGATATAGGTTCACCGGAAGTCAAAAAAAGTTCTCGAAATGCTGCAAAAAGCAGAACAACTTCAGAAGAAAGAAGCGGCGGTAGAAGCAGTTGTACGGGGTAAGAATATTTTGCATCGTATTTTTCAAATGGGCTTTGACATTTATCTATGAATAAGGTTATTATCATTATCGATTTCCACGGACCAAAAATATCGGTTTTAAGCCATATTATTATGTATTATGTTGTAAAAAGTATAATTCATTTAGTCTACATATTCTTATTCAATTTAAAACCATTTAAATTAACAAGAATTTGTCTATTGAAGAAAAACTAGTGAACCTGCATCTAAAAGGGAAAGATCACTGACTGTTCCTCCACCTAAATCTTCCCCGAAGGCGACCAGTTCTGCAAAAAAAACCGCAAAACATGAAGAAAAGTCTGCAACAGTTACACCCATCGCAAGCGGCTCTCGGAAGTCAACTCGTGGTAGACCTCCTAAAAGGGGACAGAAAGACTCTGAGAATGGTGCTGAAGGTGATGCAACACCAATGGAAATAACAGGAGAAGTAATCGAATTCCCAATTGTAAGAGAGGAGAAAATGAAAATTAGTATGGAGGATGAAAATGAAGATTACTGTGGTATGTGCAATAAATAGTCTTTTACTAAGGTTACTTAAAAAGTTTTGGTTTGAACTATATACATACTTAGTACTAACAACTAATACTCTATGTTGTCATTAGTATCTGACTTTAGTCAGAAAATACTTAGGAGTGTACATATATTCTCCATTATGTACCTCTAAATCCCAAACTCTTAAATTAGGTTTGCATTTGTTAAATCTCACTAATGTCATTCGTCTTCTTATTTATTTGTTTATTTTGCAGGTACGTGTTTGGACGGGGGTGAGGAGGTGTTGATTTGTTGCGACAAGTGCCCTAAAGTTTTTCATTTAGAATGTCATCTTCCAAGTTTGTCTGCTATACCAAAAGAGGATTTCCAATGCTTCTTTTGTACGCCGTATGAAGTGCTTCGAGAAAAAAAGTCTTTAGTGAATGGAGAAAAAGACTATTTAATAGTTCCAAAATCGGGATTAAGTTTTCACGAATTTATCATTGCCTGTAAATTCTTCTGTGAGCTATGTAAGTTCAACTTTGTTGGAGTTTCATCTATTTTTTGCGATCGTTATACTAATCGTTGAACTAATTTTTGCTATTTATTATCGTTTCAGACAAAATCAAAGAGAGCTTGACAGTTCGAGGCTTCTATGACAAAATGTTTCGGGTATTTTGCTTACTTTCAAATATTTATGTAGCATTTATTTTATTGATACATAACATTAATTACATTTGCAAACTATTCCAAATCGTTCTCCGAATGCAAAGAATTATCAAATAATTGTTTGAACTTGTTGTTATAGCAACAAATAAATCAGGCACCAATATCATTAACTTCTCTCAGACGACGGCTCACATTGGGAGTTCCTAAGCCTTTTGATACAACATCAAGTATTATCTTAAATTTGAAGAAATTGTTGTATCAAGCAAACATTTTCTATTCGGTAATTTTTTATACATTTTATTATGCTCCTTGATTGCTACACATTGTTATTCCATGTCAGTTTTACAAAAATTTATGCAGCATTTTTTTAAACTTTTGTAATAATAATTCATAATTCTAATTGTTATTTGTTTATTAGGTCGGATCCGAGGAAAACCAACAATATTTGCAGCAATTTCAGGATAAACTAGAAGACCTCTTAGGGATCTATTTTCCATTGCTTTGTGACTTGAGGTAATTGTTATCAATATCGCCTGTTTTTATTTGTCTGAAATACTAACGAACAAGAAATTGACTAGATGTACAATCTTTTAAAATCTAAGTTTTCTCATATCCCATATCAGAATGACCGCATAGCTGGAATTCCTTAGAAATAAAAATGAATTGAAGCTCGTTCTTCCGAAAAGAGAAAAGTTAAACTTTAAAGAACAGTACTTACAGTTACATATATGACTGGAAAAGGCTATCGAAGAAACGCCAGAATTTTACTGCATTTTCCAGACGCCGGAACGGCAATGCGATTTGGCATTTTTGCAGAAATAAATTTCTAAGAGATTTCGAGCTTAGTGATCTCGCAATCTAGTTGTATATTTATTAGTTTTTTGCTTTTTTGTGAATTTTGATGACCGGTAATAGCGATTACTAATAGAATTTGATTTTTATGCATATGAATTATTTCTATTTTTAGATATGAGCCGGAAGAAGATGAAGAATTTCTGCCTCTTGTATTTATTGGGCAAGAAGGAAAAAATGCTCAAACAAAGGTAACCACTGCAGCTGGTTCGGAGTGACAAGGGAACAACTATAAGTAATAGTACAGCAATTAGATTTTTTACTAGTTTGTGTAAAATTTACAGACTTAAATGACCGATAAACAAACAATTAATTATATGGTAAAATAGAATATAGGTATACATATTTCGATTAATCCCGAAAGTTTCTATGAGTTTATTAACTTCCTATGTATGCGTATGAAAACTGTGTATCCAGTTTTTATTTAAAATTGTACAATATGGTACGTAATACGTAATCTTTATAATAGTATACCTAAGTTCCAAGTGGTTTAACAATATACGGATATTAATAACAATAATACATATTATTATAGTCGTATATTGTACGCCAAGTTTAGGTACTGAATAGAATACCCTTAAGCAATTATTAATGTTTATTAATTATTAACAGCGTTATTTGTTTTTATGTACAATTTTTATTTGCCCATCAAATGACTTTTAATGACTTTTAGTTTGATTTATGGAACTTTTTATTTATGTACGTAATACATAATGCACTACATATAAATTACTAAATCGTGCTACTGTACTAGTTATATATAAGTAGACTTCAAAAATCATTGGCAATTTAAAAGTGCATAATTTTAAGATTTAACAATAATCATGCGATACACATTTTATATAAATACATATAAAAGGGGTATTAATTGATAAATTATGTATGTATTTTATGTCTAATGTTTTGTTCAACATGAAGTTTTTCCTAGGTACAATTTAGGATAGATTGTTTTTCATAAGAGGGACGAAGAGGGAGCATTATTTAAAAAATGATAACAAACGAATAAAGTATATATATTATGTATATAATATGATCCTCAAATGTGTATTCTAAGGCTTGCTATTGTTGTCTACTATCTATTTTTAATACACATTACACAGTCTATGCATTTTTCACTAAAGCCAAAAATGGCAGATATTTTGCGCACGGACTTGACAGATTTAACATATTAGTCGAAAATATTTACAAGGCTCCTTAAAAGTATCTACTTAAGTATATTATCGAAAAATTATAAAGCAGAAAAAGAGCATCCAATCATTTCGTTTACAAACGCAACCCTATGACAGTTAAAACACTCGGTGCATCAATAAACGTTACAAGTTGACATAGACTAAGAAAAAGAAAACACGACAACGACTGCTTTTTGTATTACTGGTAATTTTATGTCTAGAGGAATATAATTGTATGATGTCATAGGTTTATGCAATTAAATACTACGTAGTACGCAATATATTAAAACAATCGCTATGTAATTTAAATACAATCAATAATATTAAAATCATATTAAACATTAAACATCTCTATATCTGTGATTTCCGATCCCCATATGCATGAAAAAACAAGGTTCTCTAGCCTGAAAGCGCGGATCTTATATTCGGATTGGCAGTTGGCCGTTATAGTCGTTATGTTTACATTGGAGTCGCGTGCAAAAAACACTTTTTAGATTTTAAGTACTTAGATTGACATGACTTAATTCTTTTATCGAATTTAAGTAGTATTCATGAGTGTTCAAGTGTTTTAGTTTGACATGGAATCATCTCTTCCCAATAGAGAGTAAGTGAGCCTCAATAATACTATAAGTATCATCTAAATATTTAATGTTAAATGTCTGGCATGTGTAAAATCTTATGCGTGTATTAAGTATTTCATTTTCTTGCAAAACATTATTGAAACATTAAAACATAATATTATGAAATATTTTATGGGAATATTATTATATTTTTCAAATTTTAGAATGAAAAGTGGTGCGTATTTAAATGTATCATGTTCACACATGGAAATTTTGGTTGTAGTTGTGACAACATAGTTGTGAATTGTGGTTGTGCAGCTTAAATGCTTTAATATAGATACGATTTTAAATGGTGCAATTTATTTTGTTTTCCTGTTAAAATATAGTTAGGTTGATAGTTCAGTTTGTACTTGGTTACACAAATAACGAATACATAGTTAAGGGAAGATTAAAGAACTCCACAATCACAGTCCTTAGATAAATCGTGTATTGTATTCTTCACACAACTCTGTATTTCAGCTACATCATCCACACTGTACTTTAAGTGTGAGAGAGACTGCCTTCATCACCAAAACGAAAGTATCAGTAGAAAAAAACAACAACAATCGAAGAAGAGGCTATAAAGAGGGGAATATCATGTGTTGGAGAGGGGCCTTAATAATGAAACTATCCATGAGAGGAGGAGGAGGAAATGGCGGAGGGGATATGAAGTTTCTTGGGTTAAGAGATGGAGTTGCTCGTTGCTGGTATCCTTTTTCTTCAATCTCGATTGTTGTTATTATTGTTGCAGCTCTCTCTCTCTCTCTTTCAATATAGCTTTATACTACTACTTTTTTATATTGCTTGCTAGTGCCTCAAGCATGTGTATGTGTATACTGTATACTTACTTGTTCTGAATTGTTGCTGTTGAAGAATTGAAGGTATCAATAGAGAGAGAGAGAAAGGTGGAAATGTTAGGTAGTATAATATATATTATACGATGATGAGAGATACAGGTACAGTTTCTTCTTCTTATTCTTGATGCTGGCAGAGAGTTTGGAATCAGTCAGTATAGTGTTAGTTATAGAAGAATCGCTGCCCTGAAGCCCTGCTCAGGAATTTTTCAAGCTCGGGTGAGTCAAAGAACTCAGTCTCTTCGTCTACGTTTTCTTCTTCTTCTTTTTATCCTAACTCTTCTACTTCCAAGTCTTGCAACAAACAAACGGCTATAAGCTATAAGGGAGAAAGATAGATAGATTGAGAGAGAAAGAAAGAGACCTAGCGATTGTCTTCCCTTCAGTTACACATTCCAATCCATTCACCATTTGCTCCTTAATTATGCACACAGTATCATATTATTATATTATCATGTTATATATATCTTGCTCTCTCATTCTTTATTGAACATTTAACCTTTGTGTTGTGTGTTTCGTCTTTTTTTTGCCTGCTGAATTTCCAATTTTCCACTCTCAATAGTACATTTTGTGTGTAAATCTGTGGTTTTTAAATTAACTTTTAAAGTAACATCGCATGGGGATGCATAAATACATGTGACAG
Organism: Sminthurinus bimaculatus; assembly: GCA_034698285.1. NCBI lineage: Eukaryota > Metazoa > Arthropoda > Collembola > Symphypleona > Katiannidae > Sminthurinus > Sminthurinus bimaculatus. The sequence continues at coordinate 1,465 of JAQIVE010006859.1, read as the reverse complement.
AAACATAAATACATAGCAAATAAAGTTTTATTGTACACATCACAATATTTGATTCAGTTAATTTGATCAAATTAATGTGGCAATTAATCATCATTTCTTGTGAGTGTGTTTAGACAAAATTATGAATGATCAAAAATATCTTAACAAGGCCTGGTGGCAAATAATTAATGTAGTTATTTTACTGTACAATCATCGTAAAACATAATGTAAATGTTATGCTTACTTCAATCTTTAGTCGTGGTGATTGTGTATTGTGAATATTATAAAGGAAGAAAAGCAAGAGCAAAAGAGTTAATGCGTGAATTATCACAGTAAAATGTAATGTGTAATGTAGAAATATCCATACGTTGTAGGATTCATTTTATAAAATCTTGTGCTTGCCAATAATAAAAATTTGAAGGTAACTATAATATTAATTACCGTTGCATTCGTAACTACCAACGAGTTTGAGTGTGTTGAAAATTGAGAGTACGATATTCAACTTTGTTTTGACTATTATGTATAAATTAATTTATGTAAGGTTTTGTTTTTGTGTCTTTGTTTACAGATAGAAAAAAAATAACCACATTGATAGTGCCAATCCGTATTTGAAGCGTTATGTGATGCATACATTGCGACATTCAAAAGTGCCTACAGAAAACGTTACAAGTCTGAATTTTTGTACGAGAAATCTAGATTTTTTTTAATCATTTTATACGGAATTTTGATACGTTTGGTGTGCAGTGATGAAATTACTACATCTTTTATTTTTCCTAACATTTATCCTCTGTGAAAAGGATGCAGACCTGGATCAAGGTTGAAGTTTCATTGTAGCATTATTTTCTAGCACACTATTTTTATTACAATATAAACGAAACAATTGACAGAGTGTGGTGATTATTGATAGTTGTTCATTGTTGATAGTTTTAATTTTTGTGAGAAAATAGAAACATAAAAAAAATCAAATCAAATCAAAACTATACATGATGGAGCTGCCAAGTACTCCATCACCAAGTGCTCATGTTTCACGGAGGCGTAAAAAACGCTCTACTCCTACAAGTACCGCTCCGGGATCCTCCTTAAGTGCCTTAAATCGTAGTAGTATTCGTGTAGTTGAATTGCATCGAGGGATTTCTGGCTATGGTTTTACTATTTCCGGCCAAAAACCATGTCTTCTCCGGTGTATTGTCGAAGGAAGCCCTGCTTCAAGAGCTTGTTTGCGACCTGGCAATTGTCTTGTGGGTGTCAATGGTCAAGACGTTTCACATTTGGCACATGACGATGTTGTTCGTTTAATTGGTTCCTGCTCAGGATTACTGAGACTTCACATAGCGGACTCGTATTTTAGCGAAAGTTCAGATGACGAATCTTTTCAGGTATTATAATATTATGTTTTACAAACTACAAACTACTTGATTTATACTATCTATAAACAATCTGAGTTTTTGAAAATTACATAATTTCAATTGAGGCTATAATATATTAT
>JAQIVE010006858.1:0-11067 GCA_034698285.1 Sminthurinus bimaculatus | reverse complement strand
GGGTGATCAGAGAAGATGCTATTGCCTTTTACATAGTAAATGTTTTATCTAAATACTACACAGAGTTGTCATTCTTTAACTGAGGATAAGTTTGAAGTTAATTTTTCGGCAGGTAGGTTTGCAAGAAATTTTCATGTATTTGGTTCTTTAAAAAAGTGACCTTTTCTCACATCAATTCTCTTAAATTAAAAAAGAATTATTTCCAATGAACTTGGGCAATAAGGCGCAAGTTTAATATTGTACGTTGTACTATACTGTTATAGTATTATAATGAGCTATGCGTTATTCGGATCAGGCGTTTTAATTTCCAAATGTTCTAAATTTCATAGTCAATTAGTCATGACTCATGACTCGATAATTTTATTATTCGGCGATAAAAATAAAGGCAACCTGCAATGGAAAATATGTTAACTTACCTCATCTTGCATCTTTGAATCATATCAATATTCAAAGTAGTATGTAGATTAGAAAATATATTATAGAAATTTTCTTTTCTGATCACCCTGTACAATGTACAAACTCCCTAAACTCTAATCTTTCATTCATTAAAGTTGCGTGCCTGCGTAAATAGAGTTACAAGTAACTTACTTTTTAGTGAAAAAGTAGTATATAATATATATATATATATAGTTTAGAAGGACAGAACACAATGTATTTAGATACAACCAGTGCAATATTATGTACATATATATTCATGTGTATGTATACGCTCATGTGCGAATAATGAAAAATTTAATGCTTAATCTTATTACATGCTAAAAATTCAGGTAGTCAGAGCATAACAGTGAGGATTGTAGTGTTATGTGTTATGACATGCTTGTTTTAAGTTAGCATGCTCGGTCAGAAAGAACTGAGGAGAAAAAGGATACACGACTTCCTTATCTGTAATTGTAATTCAGAAGGTATTTATGCCTCATGTAATGTAGCAAAGAATATTAATTAATTATCCATGAACTCATCTTTTTATATACTTAATGTAGAAAATGTTTATTTTTATCCTACAACTTTTGAAAGGGCAGTCAAAGACTATAAGACAGAATTAAAAAAGAATATTGTACACACACATGTGGTTCGTGGTTATAGCACACACTGTTTTTTATCAGCAAAAACAATTAAAAGAATCTGACACACAGGAGTGTAATAAGTTATAAGTTTTACAGTTAAAATTAAACACGAAATTATCCTGCTTTAATCAAAACATGGTTTTCTTTGTAGTAAAGAATTGTATATATGCAACAATTTGACTGTGTGGCAAGTGGAAAGTACTGTCCTTCGATGTATTAAATTTAAAAAAATAATAATCTATTTTTTGTTTTTTTTCAGGAAATGGTATTTGAGATGGATCGACGCGGAAGTCGAGGAACTGGAGGAACTAAAGTATCACAAATAGCAACTATTTTTTCAAACCAATCTGTTTCTCGTTGTGAGTTTTAAATGTTTTATATTTTATATTAGATATTGGCTCAAATGACTCAAATGTGTAATAGTGTAATTTCCTTGTTTGTCATAATTTACCGTATTAGAATTACTAGAGATTGAAATTATCAGTGTTTGTCGTTGTTGATTTATTTGAAATAGATCATCTAGATTCTACAAAGATGCCTACTATCAAAAAGGAAGCAGATTCTTCTGTTACTATGATTTCTACGACTTTATCACCGGAATCCGGTGTTAAACCTACTCCAGAAGCTACTAAAAGTCATTCAAATCGCTTCAATAGCGCTAGAGCTCTATTTGAAAAACTTGGAACGGAAGAAGTAAACAAATCTCCAGTGTCACCAGTTAGTGCGGGGTTAGCTATAACTAGTAATAAACCTTTATTGGGGAAAAATAAACAATCAGAATCCCTAGACAGTGCAACAAGCTCATCATCAGTACTTTCAAAATCGTATAGTAATATCTCAGCTATTTCCTCTTCTAATAAAAGTAATGGAAGTGCAAATCTTCTTCAAAGAAGTGGAAGTCATGAGATTACTTCGTCTTCAGCAACAACAATAACTTCTACAACTAAAGAAAATGTGGATGGACAAACCATGAGTCGATCAATTCACGATATATCAAATATTAGTCAAGACTCCCATTCAGCGAACGGTGTGCGAAGATCATCAGATACAAGTTCAACAAATGAACCAGAGGAAACAAATAATGTACGGTTTGGTGTTGGTAATACTACTAGTGGAAAGGAAGTGAACATAGTAAAACAAGTTGCAAGGCAATACGATATGAATAAAAAACCTACTCTTGCAGAGAAACCAGCCCTTATTAAACCTAGTAGTTTAGTGGACAATTCAAAAACAAAACTGAATGGGCGTGAACTGATTGAAAAACAAAAGAATTGGATTAGCCATTTTTCTTCAGCTCCATCAAAGAAACCAGGTTCTCCTGAAAAGACGCAAAAAGGATTTTCAGCACAACCAAAACCGTTAGAAATTGATGCTACATCCAGTAGCCCGAAATCGTCTCCAATGAATAGTCCGTCAAAGTCTTCATTGATTAGTCCAACTTCAGGTATAAGTTTATCAAAATTTAATGACACGTCCGTGGACCCTGGTGGAAAAATAAAAGCCAAAGAGGAAGATACAAAACCATTGAGTGGTACTAGTACGGATTCCAATAAAAATGTAACACAAAGTACGACAACAAAATCTGAAACTTTTTCATCCCCTACGTTCACTTCTTCATTTTCTTCAACCGTGTCATCGTCAGCTAAAAGTATTGTGGATAAATATTTCAACGACTCAAAGGAGAGGGAACAAGCGAAGCGTCTGGACACTGTAAATTCTGAATCCCATGTTTCATATGTTGCATCGGTACAACTCTCTCGGGAAAAACTCAGAAAAGTAGAAGATTTAAAGGTTGGAAAGGCGAGTAGTAATAATAGTAGTAGTACCATAGTCGACTCAAAACGTTCCTCTATAGAAAAAACAGTAGATTTTTCAAGTGAAAGTATTATTACAACAAAGCTTCAAAACCAAAATTTAGTAAAAAATACAAGGGAAGAAAGGCAAACGACGTCTACAAATAATAACGCAAAAATATCAGCGGAAGATTTAATAAATAATAGTAATAATATAAGTAATGAAAGCACAATAGAACACGTCAAAAATAATTTTGAAAATATTGCTAATAACAAAAGGGCTAGCTCACAACTAGAAGCAATGACAACAACAACATCATCATCATCATCAGATTATGAAAGTACAAAATTAAATCTACCCTCTTCAAATAACATTGCAGATGATCAAGTTAGTACTACAAGTGATTCCGTTTCAGACACAACTTCGATTGCATCCTCTCAAGTTACAATAATTGAAAAGTCGTTGTCCACTGGTCTTAACCGTACACCAAACGTTTCTTCACCCAGTAGCAGCGATACAAGTAAAGACCGAGAGCATGACCAAACAGCCAGTATTTTAGATGCAGAAGAAACTTATGTTGATGATAATCTAAGTGTCATTAGTAATATTTCAAGCAATGGAAACATTGAAGCACCCGTCTCTATGGAAGAATATCGCGAATCTGAAGAAATCGAGATTGTGAAAGAGACTGTTTCAGTCAAAACAGAAAAGTTTGCATGCCCAAAGTCTGATCAGGATGTCAAGAAAAAGGTAAAACTTTAACAAAACTAATATAAAATGAATTTTTAACAAAATGAAAGGGAAATCATCATCATCATAATGATTCATTTGAAAATTCGAATCAATCAGATCGGAGGCTAAGAAATCTGAAGGTTTCAAAAATATTTGTGCTAGGTTAATAAATAATGACATGGTACATAGCACGTTTGATGTTATATATGTCTCCACGTTGTTAGGCTATATTTCATAACATACGTATACACAAGTTTTAATATTATATTATGTTATACATATTTTTCTTTTTCTCTTCAAAGTTATCATATTATACACACAAGACATAGAATTTAAAAGTAAACGAATGAGCACGTCGTAGCATGTAGCATGAGAGTATTGGAAGTGAGCCACTAACAGTTTATTTTCAGAATTTTATTCTAAAGGTATATTATGTAACGGATATGCTCGTACGGTACTCTTATAGAACTGAAAAACTGAAACTGAAAAAATCAAATAACTAAACAGTAACCAACTTTATTTTCTTGTGACTATTCGAAGTTAGTTTTCATAATATACTAATTTAGTATTATTAAATATTTCATACTATAATGGTGAATGGCAATATTCGTTTGCTTTTGAAAGCACAGGCGAAATAGTTCAAGTGAAAAATACACTATGTATCCAGGCTGGACTGTATGTTTACAAGACAGTTTATTTTGCCGTTCAAGAAAATCGAGAGTCCAAAATATGACATAAAGTGCGTTATAAGCTTGTGACATAATATTTTATTATCATTTTATAGTTTGTTGGTTGTTGTACTATCTACTGTCAACTCTCTTCCTATTTGTCTGCACAAGTCTTCGTAAACTCTATGAAATCAAAATGTTTATGGAATCGGCGACAGTTTTGGAGTTGTATTGTTACTAATACTAATACTTTAATTCACACTGGATTATGTAATTTATTTATTGTGTAGTAGTAGTAGTAGTATAGATCGAAGTAAAAAAATAGTCAACATCTTATAACAATGAACATCGCATAATGTATGTACTTCATTCTGACTAAACTTTTTTGGCAAATGTACAAAGTTAAAAGACGGCTCTAGCGGTTAGAAAACTAGAGAACTATCATCATTTGACAAAAACATGTATATACGATAACATGTAATAAATGCAGTGTTTAGTTACGATATCAAATGCTCGCGAGAATTTTTATATCGTAGACACATTTAGAAGCTTACATTATTCATTCTTATATAGATGTATAAAACACTAAATAAATTTTTATTTTTATTTCCGCTTTTTTATATTTAGGGTGAACATCAACAAACTTTGATTCCGCCAAAATCCACAAAAGCTCCAGACTCGTCTTTGGGAAAAGATGCAACAGTTCCTGAATGTGAATTAATGACTGAGGACGAAATAAGTAGCTTTCTTAGTTGCTCCAAGTAAGGAACAAATCGCTTGTTTGTTCAGCCGTACTATGTATTATAATATCATAAAATGTCTTATTGTAACCATGAATACTTTAGATATAAAGCACAAATATTGTGTATGAAAAAAGTTAACTTTGGCAGTCGTAATATCACGACAGGGTATTCGATTCGTTCTTTACAAACAACGTAACATAAATTGTTGGTTGTAGCACTAAACAATATTATTTAAATCGCTAATAATATCCTCATATGTGGTTTTTGTTTTATTTTTATTATAGAACTGGATCTGCTACATTCAATAATTCGCTTTCCTCGGAATCAGGAAATATTATTACTCTAAACAATAGTAGTCAGGAACCCAATGAATCGTATACTGACGATGATCTAGCTAAAACTGAAACCAAATCGAGTGATGTTGGAAACTCAGCGGATGAAAGTGCATTAAGTGTAGATAATATGGTGAATTCTTCAGCTTATGGAAGTTTTGGAGAAAATTCATCAGTCATGAGTCCCACGACCTTCTTGGTCGAGTCTGGAAAGGAGGTTTGTTTATCCTTCTCCCTCCCCTTTTGTTTATTTTAAATTTTTTCACTATTTTAACTTTATAGTTTGCGAAATTTCCTCTTTGTACTCTAATTGCTTGCTGTTAATTTTTTTTTTCAAACGCTAGGTCTACTTTGAGAACGGAGTCCACTATTTAGAAGATGGGCATTACTGGGTTGAAGTTCCAGGCGTGCCTGGAAGTGATGAAGATGATGATTATTTTGATACGGCAATTGTAAAGAAAGCTCCAATGAAAGTCAGATTCAGTACAGAACCAATGAAAGTTTATACCACTTTCTCTGTCATGGATTACGATCGAAGGAATGAAGGTACTATGTTAATCCGATTTCTCATAGTCGAATCTCTTGTCTTATACTATTCATCTTTAGGATGATAAATTCTACATACATACATTAAGTCCATAATTACACAGTGTGTTTTTATTACTACATATTAAGTTCAGTAAAATGTCTAACAAATTTCTTTTTTTCATGATATCTAATAGCTGTAGATCCTGTCGCTGCTTCTGCGGAATATGAATTGGAGAAAAGAGTCGAGAAGATGGACGTTTTTCCTGTAGAGCTAATAAAAGGTTCTGATGGGTTGGGACTCTCGATAATAGGTACATATTTATTGGAATGCACTATTATGATGGATGACTCTTATTATTATAGTGTTGATGTAAATTTGATAATAATAAAAACTCCACATTTCATATCCCTGTAAAATCTCACAATCTACTGTACATTCCAAATTTTTTTCCAGGGATGGGAGTCGGAGCGGACGCTGGTTTAGAAAAGGTATTTGGTTTTTGACCTTGTGACCTCAATGGACCTTTGAACTTGCCACTTGCTGGCTTTTTAAAATAAAACTATTAATCTTCTTGAAAATCAAGAAATTTCTTTATTGTAATTAGTAATGTTCTTGTATGTTTTGTTTCAGTTGGGAATATTTGTAAAAACTATAACTGATGGTGGATCAGCCGCACGCGATGGACGAATACATGTAATTACCAGATAGGAATTATGAGTTAGATTCTCACTAACGTACCTACTTGGTCGAATTTCGATGGTCGAACAATATAAATTAGTAATGGGAATATGTCAAATCTATTACTATATTTGATTGAATAATCTAAATTTATGCCCTTGTGTTTTTTATATAGGTCAATGATCAAATTATAGAAGTTGATGGAAAGAGTTTAGTAGGTGTTACACAAGCGTATGCTGCAAGTGTTTTGCGAAATACAAGTGGGCTAGTCAAATTTCTTATAGGTAATTTTGAAAAATGGTCATTTTAATACTTATCTTCAAATGTATACATGCATAGTAATAAGAAATTTACCTTAACTATTAACTATATTATATACTTATAGGCAGAGAAAAAGATCCTGAAAATAGTGAAGTCGCTCAACTCATTCGCCAGTCACTCCAGGCCGATAAAGAAAGGGATGAAAGGAGAAAGCTACTGGAACAGCAGCAACAATATTATACGAATTCACCACGGGGTCCTCCACCTCCACCTCCGTTAGAGGAAACAATGAAGATAGACAAACATGAAGTAGACGCACTTCGAGAAAAATTACAAGAGGCTCATACCAAGGCTTCACAAGCCGAAACACAAGTAGAGCTGTTGAAAAAGAAGCTACTCGAACTAGAGGCAAAAGTTTCAGACAAAGAAAAGTATGAAGAAAAGATCAAAGAACTCAATGAGAGGTTATCTGAATCTGAAGACGCTATGAAAAATGCACAAATGGAAGTTTCTACTTATCAATGGAAGTTACAAGAAACGTCAACTTTACTACAGGATTCTCAAGTATGTTTTTATTAGTGTCAGTTTTATTGTTGTAAGACAAACACAATTTTTATATTATATAATGATGTATTGCACTGATCACTTGAATGGTAACGTAATAACAAATAATGTTTTTGGTTTTATAATTTATTAGGGCCAGTTTTGTGAGTTAGAGAAAAAGTATCGACGAGTAAAGCTAATAGTCAGGCAACTTCAAGATCGTGAGAGGGATTTAACCAACAGACAGGAATTTCAAATCCAAAAGATTCAAGAAAGGGATATGGAGTACCATGACTTGCTAACCTCGTTGAAAGAAAGAGTATGAACAAGATTACATGACTATTCTCTTTCCCATCGTTATGACTTACTTCTTTAGTACTATACATACAGTTTAAAAATATAGATCTGTAAAAAAAATTTTATCTATTTTTATTTTTTAGGTTCTACAATTAGAACAGGAACTGTTTGAAACTCAACGGCGTGCCGGATTTATGCCTCAGCATTCCTTTTCACATTTCCCAACAACGATACCCAATGCGCTGTCTCTGTCTTTACCACCTTCTTTGCCTCCGATTTATCTTGATTTGTCAGATGAAGAATTGTCTGAATCTAGTGTACTTGATACTAAAGACAGTAGGAATGTTTCTGAAGAATTCGACACTGCCGTTCCTCCTCATAATTTATTAGATACATCTGCTGGAAAGGCAAAAGCTGACTTGGCTAGTAGAGGTGGTCTAGCTGGCCGCCAAGCTCCGACCGTCAAACGGCCCAGTAGTGAGGCTTCAAACAATAGCATTGTGAGTTTTTAACCATAAAGTCAAACAACTAAAATAGTACACCTAAGTAGTTATTTAGTTCTTTTTTGTTGTAAAATGGCTTGTTTTTGTTGTTGTAATAAACAATAACAATAATAATTATTATTATTGTAGTTAAAACGAATAACTATTTTTCTTAATTTGTTTCTCAAAAGGACTTGGATGATTCTGCAGTTTCTCCCGCAGAAGCAGAAATTTTGAGAGATGATTCCAAATTTAATCACCATTTGAATCCCTATGGAATAAATTCCCCACATATAAGCTCCCCTCAACTTAGTCCTTCCAAAAATCAGATCTCTCCCCAAAGAGAATTTGATCCAGGAAATAATTTCAGTCCGCCTTTATTTACACAAACTAAACACTCCGTTCAAACAGCAAGTGTTAGTTCTAGCTCAATACGTACTCTCAGTTCGGGTGGTCAGCAACAGCAAAAGATATCTACTTCCAACTATACAGCTGAATCTATAAAATCATCAGAAATTGAAAGATTAGATTATTTAAGGAAAACGTCTGCTTCTTATAACAACATGTACAATACCACAGATAATTTAAAAAATACTCCTAGTGCTCATAATTATACGCCACATTCTGGTCATATGTCTTCGATTGTACCAAGGACCCTGCAAATGGATAGCTTAATGGATAATTATGTTCAAAATTCATATAGTCAACAAAATCCACAACAACAACAACAACAAAGGATTTTACCCGAATTTAATTTAAGAGCAAAACTTGGGAGTAATAGTGCTGCAATGAGTAGTAATTTCAATAGTGGTATGAATATGAGCAGTAAACAACCAGACTCAATGCAATCTATTCGAAGTATTGAGGAGCAGCAACATCATATTCAGCAACAACCACAATCTTTTATCAATCGTTCCTACAGCCCGGATACGGATAGAAATAATGTAATGGCAATGACTAACAATCCATTCATTGTGCAACAACAGCAACAACATTATAGTCAGTCACCACATCATAGTTTAGATACAACACTTTCACCTCATGTTTTTTCGGCAGCCGCAGCTTCCCAGTCTTCATCTATTCATCAGTATAGGCCAAATCATTACCATGCTTCTCCACTTACTGAACAATTGAGGCAAGTTTTAGTGGACCGTGAAAGAGCTAATAGAGAAAATGAAAGAAGAGAGGAAAATCAAATGGAGGATGTATGGCAAGCTAATTCTGAAAACAGTACAGCTACCAACTCATTGTCAAGCACCATTTCAAGTCCAAAAGTAATGAATCCTTTACCAGAAAAATGGCTGAATATGAGTCCCATTGAATGGAGTAATGAGCAGGTACGAAGTATATATATATTATTAACGACTGCTGAAAGTATACTTGTGTAGAAGATTATTTTTTGGTTTCTTACTAATAAAATAATTGCCTTTTTCTTTTTTTAAAAGGTCTGTCAATGGCTATTATTTATGAACCTTGAAAATTTAATCCCACCATTCATGGATAATAATGTTGTTGGTACTCGACTATTAAACATGGAATCAAAAGAACTTAAAGCTTTTGGTGTTAATGGAGATGACAAAGTAAAGTTAAAGAAGAAAATAAAGGAAATGAAACTCCAAGTGGAAAAGGCAAAGAAACAACAAGAGAAAGAACGTAAAGAATTGGAAAAACAACAAAAACGGGTGGAAAAAGAAAAGAAAAGTAAGAAATAGATAATTAAGTAATCTGAGGCAGTGGCGCAAAAAAGCAATTTAATATGTATAGTTATTTATGTATATGTAGTTGTCAATTTTTTATGGGCCAGGCCTTACAGCTTCTACATTTATAAAAACTTTTATTAGTAGAATACAAAGCATTATAGTATTAACTTTGTTGTACATTTTTCAAAGGCATCGCTAGATTAGAATACTAATTGTGAAATATTAGAATAGTGCGAACGCGTTAGACTTTATTTTGAGACTTTAAGTGAACAAACAACCTAAAGTTTCGATAATTCAAATCCAAAAAAATATCAGTAATACCTACTAATAATGAGTATTGTATTATTCAATATATTATAGTATAATTCCAAGACAGGAAATTTCTACTCGTTTTGTTTTTGGATATAAAAACATCTCTTACATAATATTATAATATATTTATTGACAGGAAGAAGTTATTTTAATTATTTAGTATTCTCTGTAAAATTACCATAAAGAATGGTATTATATGCAAAGAAAATGTACCTATAGCGATATAAAGTATTTCCTGAAATTTTTTTATGATGACTTTTAATTCATTTTGTAAATTTTTAAGAGTGAAAGAAAAAAGGAAAAGAAAATGTGAAAGTATGAATGTAAGTCCATACATATTTTGTAAGAAGTCATTCATATTATTTTTGGAACGAGAGTAAAACGTGGTTTTTGAATGAATTTACTGACGGTACAAGGCTACTAAAAAATCTTTTGTTTTTGCTAACAGACTTGCACCCGGTGTGAGACCAAGTGGAAAAAGAAAAGTTTGTAGCTTTTTTAGTAACACACAATAATGCATAACAATAAGTAATGAAACGTTATACAATATTAACAATATAAAATTATAAATTATGAAACATATTAGCTAATTAATCAATAAGTAGATTGAAGAGCAATGTATATTTAAATCTTTTTGAATTCAATGTTATGCTATTGCTGCATATTACTCTTGACCAGATCATTCATATAAAAATAATTTTGCCATTTTAACCCGTAAAAATACACCATTTATTTTTTAATTATTCCCAATGGTCATTAAAAAAAATTCGCGGCCACAAACATTGAAAAAAAACTGTACACAATATTCGATGTCATACTTTCTATGACAATGCTTCATAGAGCGATTTGAAAAAAAATATTCCCGCTGTGCAGTTTGTTTACTTGAAATTTTAACACAGAGGAGTTGTTGATTCTATGCTCTAACTCCGGTC
>JAQIVE010006857.1:0-11068 GCA_034698285.1 Sminthurinus bimaculatus | reverse complement strand
AGGCCAGAATACTACTTCAAATATTGACAAGCGGCGTCCAAATATTACAATCTCCCAATGAAAAAGCACACTATTGTTTCTACAGTGTATATTTGTACGTTGTACAATTGTGGAAACTGCAAATCTGAAAAAGAGTCTTCTAAAAACCTTGACAACTTGACAGCTTTGCCCGGGTCAAATGTCAAATGTCATCCTTCTTATAATATGTTTTATGCTTGGTGATCATTATCTTTTGATAAAAATGTGGCCAAATTTTAATCCAGTTTGTTCCATTTTCCAAGGCAAATTGGGTGTGAACTGTCTTTTATTAATTTTTTTCTTACGAAGAATTTTCTAGATGATACTATTACTTTACAAAGACGGTTTTTGAAATTTTTTTGTGTATTTTGTATACATTTATGTACTAATAGAAAGGTGCTACCATTTAACATTACCTATATGTATAATGTATACCCTTAGAAAAAAATCTTATCAACAAAACTCGTGAAATTTTGACACGATTTTAGCCGAAAAGGTTCTCTGGGGGGAAAATCCCATAGGATTCTATGGACTTGTCATAGAATTAAATTCTCCCTCTAAATTCTATGGAAATCCCATCACATTTTCGTGGTTGACCATTGACCATTAAAGTCGATTTTGATGGAGTTTTCATGAAGTTTTGATGAAATTTCATCAAAAATTGTCAATGTTGTCAAATTTCATCAAATTTTCATGAAGTTTTGATGAAATGTCATCAAAAAGCAATCCTGTAAAATCTCATCAAATTTTCATGAAATTTGATAAGAATTTTTTCTAAGGGTATTTATAATTTATAATTGCTATCTAGTCATTTTATTTTCCAGCCGCTTTTATAAATCTATAAAATATAAAAAATACTTGTATTATGTATATGTATAGTAATCAAACAAATATTGGTCTGCACAAACAATGGCCAAATTTTAAATGTACATATTAAGTAAAGCTTCAGTTGACAAAGGAAAAATGTAAATACTGTATAACAATCGGGGGAACAATGCAATGGTGATGAAAACTTATGTAATTACAGATAGATAGATAGATACATATTATATCACAGTCTCATATTGCCTTTTTTCACTGACTTCATAATATAAAAACAACTTTAATAATGGGCACCCTAAGGATAACGTCAAAAAAAACGATTTTTACTACATAATTTTACTTGTGGGGAATTTTTTAAACTGTCTCGCTAACCTGTCGGATTTTTTCATGGCCTCTCTCTAAAAAGGTTTAATCGCTAGACCTTGAAAAATTCGGACGCGTTAGCCGACAACGAGCCCCCTGGTCTCAAATCCTCAAACGTGCCCCCTATTTGAACATTAATGCAGAATGCCAAGGAAAAATCGTGGGTGACCTTAACACCTGTCGCTTGAGCCGGTCAAAGGTTTTCTTCTTGTGGATTTTTTCCATGGTCACCGACTTGTGATGACTGAGACTCTTGTAGGTTCCGTCCGGGTTGTACTTGGCCTTGTTGTGCTTGACCTGGACCTCATCCACCCCCTTGAGCTTGTACTGATCCTCCTCTTTCTTCTTTAGGCGGCTCCACCCTCCTCCACCCCCACCACCCGCGATTCCACGACTGCTGGGCGCCCCCCGTCCACGACCACTTCCAGCACCACCACCACCACGACCACGACCCCGACCGCGACTGCTTCTCCCGCGATTTCGACCTGATCGGTTGGGACGCTCGTCATCCTCGTCCGAATCACTGTCCTGCCATTCCTCCGAAGAGTACTCAAAGTCATCGTGATTGTGCTCCCGGACGACGTATTGTTCGATTGCTCTTTGGCTCCCGCCTTTGGGAATTTTATTTTTGAACGCGGGAAAGTTGCTGCCGTTACCCGGTCGCCATTGGGGCAAAGGCTTGACGCCGGTTTTGTTTTTAGCCCGGCTGGAATTGGGAGGACGATTACTTTTCCACCGGGGGAGCTTTCGAGGTCGGCTTTTGACGGCGTCCTCCTTTTTCGGCGGAAAAGGGTCCGTCGAATTCAGGTAGATGATGCCAATCTTTTTGGTCACTATGGTCATGGGCTCCGGTTCTTCGTCCGAATCCGAGTCGTCCGAGTCGTCGTCCGTGTCATCTTTCGACGAGGGTTTTACGGTGGTTGTTGGTCTCGGGGTGAATTTTGTGGTTTTTCTTGTTATGGCGGGTTTTTTGGTGGTCGTAACAGCAACACGACTTTTGGCTTTCGTGGGCGCGGGCAGATTTGCGCTTGGCTCAGATTTTTCGACACTGTCATCGTCCTTGGATTTATCGTCAGTGCCACTGCTGTCACGAGATGGCGAGCCTCTCGATTCAGTGCTGTCGTCATCGTCGTTATCCTTCGATGGACTGATTTTCGATTTCGATTTTGGTTTTGGTTTCGATTTCGATTTACCGTTCGAATCACTATCACTATCTTCGTCGTCAGGAGAATCTTTCGATTTCGACTTGTTCTGGGGTTCATCGCCATCATCGTCATTGCTGTTGTTAGTTTTCGACTTGGATTTCGGTTTCGATGTTTTGTCTTTATCACCATCAGAATCACCATCTTCGCCGTCATCATTGTTTTTCGGCTTGGATTTTGATTTCGAATCTTTGCCTTTCCCACCATCGGGATCTTCGTCATTATCAGAACCTCCTTTTCGCTTGGGTTTCGATTTGGAACTTTTATTTTCACCGTCATTTGAATCGTCATCATCGCCCTTTTGGCCATCCGGTTTCGATCCTTTGGGTTTTCGATCTTTCGAATCTTCTTCATCATCACCGTCTTCGCCATTTTGTTTCGATCCTTTGGGTTTTCGACCTTTCGAGCCTTTATCACCATCACTGTCGCCGTTCGATTTTGGTCCCTTTCTTTTTCCATTGTTCGAATCTTCGTCATCGTTATTTTCGCCCTTGGGTTTTCGACCTTCCGAGTCTTCATCATTCGATTTTGATCCGTTGGGTTTTCGACCTTTCGAGCTTTCTTCATTGTCACCGTTGTCGCCATTTTGTTTCGAATCTTTGGGTTTTCGACCTGTCGAGCCTTCTTCATCGTCACCGTTGTCGCCATTTTGTTTCGATCCTTTGCTTTTTTCGTTGTTCGAATCTTCATCATCGTCATTTCCGCCGCCAGGTTTCGATCCTTTGGGTTTTCGACCTTTCGATCCCTTACCATCATCGCCGTTCGACTTTGGCCCCTTGCGTTTCCCGTCGCTCGAATCTTCGTCATCATCATCACTTTCGCCGTTCGGATTTGATCCTCTTCGTTTCCCATTTTTCGGGTCATCAACATCGTCAGTTTTTCCTTTCGATCTCGAATCCTTTCCACCTGCGGGAGTGTTTGAATCGCCATCGCCATCATCACGCGCCTTCGATTTGGGTTTACGGTTGCTTCCTTTTGCTCCTTTTATAGCATCGCCATCTTCATCGACGTTGTCGTTCGTACCACCATCGTCGTCTTGTCCACCATTAGGTTTCGATTTGCGATTGTTTCCTTTCTCTCCCTTCAAAGCGTCGCCATCTTCATCAATATTATCTTCAGGGCCACCTTTAGACTTTGATTTTGTGTCCTTGCCTTTGTCGCTTGGACTGTGACCGTCAGGCCTATCGCCATTAGCGTTAGATTTTGGTCCTTTTGACTTGCGTTTTCCTGCTTGAGCATCATCATCACCTTTATCAGAAGGTCCCAATATAATTTTGGTGCCTTTATCGTCACTTTCTAAATTAACTGGTAGCTTGGCCCCGACTAGATTCGACAAACCTCCAGGAATAAGACTCCCAAGACCAACGGGTAAAGAAATGCTTGGACTCTCTTTCGGCTTGCCCGAATCTTCATTCTCAGAATCATCTCCGTTGTCTTTTCCGTCACTTTTTGATGCTGGATCTTTCGATGCATCGTTATTTCCATCTCCATTGTCATCTTTACTACCATTTTTCGATTTAGATTTCGAACCTTTCGGTTTACCACCATTTTCATCGTCATCGTCATCGGCGTCATTATTATTATTACTTGGTTTTTGTTTTGAGCCTTTCGATTTACCGCCATTTTTATCCCGGTCACCATTTTTCGATGTTGGCTTTGAACCATGCGGCTTACCGTCATTTTCATCTCCGTCCTCATCTGTGTCACTATTTTTCGATTTGGGCTTTGAACCTTTCGATTTACCGCCATTTTCACTACCACCGCCATTTTTCGATCTGGGTTTCGAGCCTTTCGGGTTACTGCCAGGTTCATCTCCATCACTGCCATCATTATTCGATTTCGGTTTTGAACCATGCGGTTTACCATCATTTTCATCTTCGTCGTAGTTTTTTTCGACATTTTTCGATTTTGGTTCTGAGCTCTTTGGTTTATCGGCATTTTTCGATCTGGATTTTGAGGCTTCCGGTTTACCGCCATTTTCATCTCCCTCACTATCTTCGTCACCATTATTCGGTTTTGGTTTTGAACCTTTCGACTTACCGCCATTTTCGTCTCCGTGGCCAGTTTTCGACCTGGGTTTTGACCTTTCCGGTTTGCCGCCGTTTTCATCTCCGTCGTCATCTTTGTCGCCTTGTTTTGATTTGGGAGTTGAAACTTTGGGTTTATTTCCAGTTTTCGATTTGGGTTTTGATCCTTCTGGTTGATCGCCATTTTTGTCGTTGTCATCATTTTCGCCGCCATCTTTCGGGTTTGGTTTTGAACCTTTCGATTTACCGTCATTATCGTTTCGATCGTCATCTGCATCAACACTAGTCGGTTTCGATTTCGAACCTTCCTTTTTACCACCATTTTTCGACTGGGGTTTTGAACGCTTTGGGTTTTCCGCATTTTCATCTCCGTCTTCATTACTGGAGTTTGGTTTTGAACCTTTCGGCTCGCCACCATTTTTATCTCCATCCTCATCTTCATCTGAATTTTTCGATTTGGGTTTTGAATTTTTTGGCCGTCCGCCATTTTTATTACCGTCATCATCTCCGGTGTTTGGTTTTTCGCCATTTTCACCCCTCTCTCGACTGCCACCTTTTGGTTTCGATTTGGAATTTTTCGGTTGCTCGCCATTTTCATCGTCCCCGTCATCAGCACCTCTGGATTTCGGTTTTCCGTCATTTTCGTCTTCATCTTCACCACCAGTTGGGCCTTTC
Organism: Sminthurinus bimaculatus; assembly: GCA_034698285.1. Lineage (NCBI taxonomy): Eukaryota > Metazoa > Arthropoda > Collembola > Symphypleona > Katiannidae > Sminthurinus > Sminthurinus bimaculatus. The sequence continues at coordinate 5,961 of JAQIVE010006857.1, read as the reverse complement.
GATTTTGACCTGGGACTCGATTTTGATTTTCCACCATTTTTATTTCGATTTCCATCTTCCCCTCCATCGTCAGTATCCTTTCCACCATCTTCTCCATCACGTTTTGGAGTTTTTGAACCTTTAGATTTTTGACCGCCTTTTTCTTCATCACCGTCTTCTGGTGGTCCCTCGTTTCCGTTCTCATCGTCGTCGACTTTACCACCCTTCGGGGTTGTTTTGGAAATTTTTGGTTTACCACCACCACGTTCATTGCCATCAGCAGGGTCACCCTTTGTTCCATCGTCACCAGGTTCCTCGTCTGTCGATTTGGGGTCCTTTTCTTTGCGGCTTTTTGACTTTGGATTCCCTTTTTTTCGACCAGAATGGTCGTCCTCGTCCCCATCTCCTGATTTCGAATCTTTTTCGTTCCCGTTTCCAGGTTCTTCGTTTTCATCATATGCTGGTTTCGATTTCGGTCTTTTTTTGTTCCCATTTCTGCGGCCTTTGTCTTCATCATCTGGCTTCGAATTGGAACCTTCATTGTTGCCATCGTTGCCGGGGCCATCACCTTCACCATCTCCTCCGGACTTTGGTTTCGACCCTTTTCTGTTCCCATCTCCTGATTTTGAATCTTTTTTGCTTCCATCTTCGGGATCTTCATCGTCATTATGTGTATTCGACTTGGAGTCCTTCGGGGCCTTTTTCGATTTCGGCTTTTCCCCCTTCCCTTTGTTATCATCTTGGTTTCCAAGTTTTAACGCGGTTCCGCCGTCCTCTTTCTTAAGGGCCACTGGTAAACCGGCCACGTCGTCAATTGGTAAGTCGACCGGAAGATCCACCGGAAGTTGTACATTGTTTTTGAGTTTGTCCACGAGGCCACCACCAAGGCCGCCCAAAAGTCCGCCATCTTTTTTCGATTTTGGCTTGGGTTTCTGATCATCCTCCGAATGGTCAGGATCATCCTCGTTTTCTGGTGTGGTACCATCATCATCCGCACTTTTGGGGGGTTTTTTACCGTCTTTACCACCTTTTTGTTTCGGCTTTCCCCCTTTTCCGCCTGGTTCTTCCGTATCGTTGTCTTTTCCCAATTTTAATGCGGTTCCGCCGTCCTCTTTCTTAAGGGCCACTGGTAAACCGGCCACATCATCAATGGGTAAATCGACCGGGAGATCCACCGGAAGCTTAACGTTATTTTTGAGTTTGTCCACAAGACCACCACCAAGGCCGCCCAAAAGTCCGCCATCTTTTTTCGATTTCGACTTTGGCTTGTCCTCAGAATGGTCAGAATCGTCCTCGTTTTCTGGTGTGGTACCATCGCCATCCTCACTTTTGGGGGGTTTTTTACCCTTTTTACCACCTTTTTGTTTCGGCTTTCCCCCTTTTCCGCCTGGTTCTTCCGCATCGTCGTCTTTTCCCAATTTTAATGCGGTACCGCCATCTTCTTTTTTAAGGGCTATTGGTAAACCCGCCACATCGTCAATGGGTAAATCGACCGGAAGATCCACCGGAAGCTTAACGTTATTTTTGAGTTTGTCCACCAGACCACCACCAAGGCCACCCAAAAGTCCGCCATCTTTTTTCGACTTTGGCTTCGATTTTGGAGTGTTGTCTTCATTATCCGAATCCTGATCGTTTTCTGGTTTGGCACCGTCTTCGTCATCATCTTTTTGACCTTTTCCAGGTTTTTTACCACTTTGACCTTTTTTCGATTTCGATGGAGGTTTTCGATCTTCATCGTCGGAATCAGGGTCGTTCGCTGATTTGGGAGCACTCTCGCCTTCTTCTTGCTGATCAGGGTCGCGCCCTGATTCGGTAGCATCTTCGTCGTCAGGACGGCCTTTACCAGGTTTTTTACCATCCGCTTTGGATTTTTTCGGTTTTTTCTTTCCCCCTTTTCCGCCACCATCTTCGTCATCGTCGTCTTTTCCCAATTTTAAAGTGGTACCACCATCTTCCTTCTTAAGAGCTATGGGTAAACCCGCCACATCGTCAATTGGTAAATCGACCGGAAGATCCACCGGAAGTTTTATATTATTTTTGAGTTTGTCCACCAGACCGCCACCAAGACCGCCCAAAAGCCCGCCATCTTTTTTCGATTTCGGCTTGGGTTTCTGGTCATCCTCCGAATGGTCAGGATCATCCTCACCCTCGGGTTTGGTACCACTTTCGTCGTTGTCATCATCGTCACCTTTTTGTTGCTGTTTTTTACCATTTTTGGGACGGGATTTGGATCCACCTCCTCCAGGCAGGGGTAAACCATCTGTGAGACCGTCGATGGGAAGGCCTTTTGTGGCCCCGCCCACCACATCCCCTACGCTTGATAGGGCATCAAGGGGACTTCCACCACCTTTCGATTTAGATTTTTTCTTGCCGTTTCCTCCAGGAAGTGGTAAGCCGTTGGTAAGGCCCTCTACCGGCAAATGTTTGGTTATACCATCTAGTGGCAATCCTTTAGTAACGCCATCTAGCGGCAATCCTTTAGTAATTCCATCTAGCGGCAATCCTTTAGTAATTCCATCTAACGGCAATCCTTTAGTAACGCCATCTAGCGGCAATCCTTTAGTAATTCCATCTAGCGGCAATCCTTTAGTAACGCCATCTAGCGGCAATCCTTTAGTAATTTTATCTAGCGGCAATCCTTTAGTAACGCCATCTAGCGGCAATCCTTTAGTAATGCCACCAAGAAGGCCACCGCCGTCGTCACCTTTTTTCTCGTCGTCCCCGTCCCCGCCTTCTTCGTCAGTCTCTTCTTCATCGGCTGGTTTTTTAGATTTTTTCTTTCCGCCACCGCCTGGTAGTGGTAATCCCTTTGTAATTCCGTCAAGGGGGAGGCCCTTCGTCAGTCCGTCAACCGGGAGGCCCTTCGTCAGTCCGTCAACCGGGAGGCCCTTCGTCAGTCCGTCAAGGGGGAGGCCCTTCGTCAGTCCATCGACCGGGAGGCCCTTCGTCAGTCCATCGACCGGGAGGCCCTTCGTCAGTCCATCGACCGGGAGGCCCTTCGTCAGTCCGTCAAGGGGGAGGCCCTTCGTCAGTCCATCGACCGGGAGGCCCTTCGTCAGCCCATCGACCGGAAGGCCCTTCGTCAGTCCATCAAGGGGGAGGCCCTTCGTCAGTCCGTCAACAGGGAGGCCCTTCGTCAGTCCGTCAACAGGGAGGCCCTTCGTCAGTCCATCGACCGGGAGGCCCTTCGTCAGTCCGTCTACTGGGAGTCCCTTCGTCAGTCCGTCAACCGGGAGTCCCTTCGTCAGTCCGTCAACCGGGAGGCCCTTGGTTAGTCCGTCTACTGGGAGGCCTTTCGTTAAACCACCTAGTAGTCCCCCACCCCCGCCGCCTTTTTTCTTTCCCCCTTTCCCCCCTCCATCATCATCGTCGTCGTTAGACCCGCCCATAAGTCCGCCAAGAAACCGGCTTTGCATGTGCTCATCTGGATCCGGGTAGACCTCCGGCAAATCGGGCTCTTCCGGATTCTGTGTTGAAGTTTCCGTGCCATTTTCCTCTTTAGATAATACTTGGTGCCGATGGTGACCCTTAGTTTTGGGCGATATAATGCGGGCCTCGTTTTTGGTGGAGGATTTTCTTGGTATCGACGATGATGTTGCAGAGGCTGAAGTTGAGTGAAGGGGTAGGGTTTTTTTCGAAGTTGTTGTAATGAGGGTCACCGTATGAACTGTCGTACCCTTGGGGTTCTTCGACGTCGTATTCTTTACCACAACTTTTGTCGCATTTTTTGGTACATGTTCAATGCTCACGATGTGCGGAATCGCAGTAGAATGTATGTGCTGGTTGTGATGTTTTCCATGTGTGTGATGCCTTCCGGGACTGGCAGTAGTGTGTCTTTCCGCATGTTTGGTGGTACCGACTTTGGGATGTGCAGGAGTAACTTTTCCCGGCCTTTTTGTTGTGACTCTTTTTTGTTTGGCATCGGGGCTTCTTTTCACTCGTTCTCCCGCGCTTCCTGATCGACTGTCGGCGTTGAATTTGTGCAAATGGTTTGTGACACCGAATTTGGCAGTTGGAATCTCCGAATATTCAACCGCCTCACTGTCCGCAATTTCCGATCTTTTAAGACGGCTGCTCTGTAAAATTTCATAATTTTAAAATTACGCCCACTCAAAAAAAATTCAAATTCTACCCCTAATCTATGAAGCATCAAATTTTTACTAATGAATTCACAGTTTTCGGAAAAAATTGCCCCAAAATACAAATACTAAATTTTTAGTCTAGAAATCCTGCCGGGGTTTTCAATCGGAAAATTTCCGATTGGATTCCGCCGGATTTTTTAAGCAGAAAAATCGCAAAGCTTTTTGAATTTTTTAATCCAGAAAATTCACCACTTTTTCGAAAAAGTTCAACAACATTTAGGCTGCAAATTTGTGCAGAAAAAATGAGTAGATGTTTTGAGTCGGTATCCAAACAATAAAATTTGTGGAATGCAAAACCCTCCCGCCCAAAACAAAACTCAAGGATTATTGTCAAACCTGATCTGCACCAATTTTTTTGAAGTATTTTTTTCACATAGATTGCTGTTTTTACTATTTTACTATGTTAATTATCGTAATTACAATTACAATGGTTAATTTTTGCCCAAAAGTAGAGAAGGGCGGAAAGAGGAACTCACGCTATCGGATGACGAATGTGGGAGCAGAAGGCCCGCGGAACAAAAGGACAGGAGGATGATTGCGAGATTGAGTCGCATATTGCGGCTCAGTCCGTCCCTTGCTCACTTACACTTGCCGTTAGTACTGGTCGATTGTGTACAATCCAATCATTATTAAACCATAAAATATTTAATGCAAAAAAGATACAACATGCACAAATTGAATCAATGCAAATGTCCTTTGCTATAATGCAGCCTAATATCTTTACTGTACGATATGATATGCTTAAAAAGTTAAGGGAAGGGACGGGACATTTTCTTCGTCTTTGATCATACATGTCTCTCCATAAATAAATAAATAAATTCATAAGGATATTAGAATTTCTGCAGAGTGCAGGGCCAAAGCCAACGGCAGCCTTTATCTTTTAATTCATTATTATGTGCGGCTCGAGGCTCGATTCCAATGCAATTGAATGGTTCCCATTGTGTCCATAGAACGAGTCGATTAACTACGTTTTTACATGCCTCAACAGCCATTATCATCCCGTCCACGTTTTTATGTAGTCAAATGACAACTTTTAATGGTCACTGTTTTATGTCCACTTGTTTTGTTCATATCGTCGGTTTCTGCAACCATGTTGGTTGAAGCAATTTAAGCTTATGCTTGTCCTGTTAATGTGTACGACTTAAATTACCAGGTTTTATTTAACAGTTACAAAATTTTGAAGACGTTCAAAGTTTTTGAAATTTCCATAACTTTCAAAGCCTTTTGAATTTAAGGTTTCGGCGAAAAGTTTAACAATTGTAGCTGTTACAATTTTAGAATTTCTGGCCTTCAAAATTTCAAAAAATGTTCGAAGTTCATAATTTTCAAGCTTTCAGTATTTGTTAATTTTTACATTTCTAATCTTTGACGTTTCCTAGTTTTCAGATTCGATGGATTTCTTAATTTTCATCATTTTTGGGCACACTGTGATCCTAAAAATGTCGGACTGTCCGATTTCAGTGTTTTCTAGAATTTTGTAGTCTTCGAACTTTTTCTCAAATCCTACAAAATGGCTGAGGGGTCAGACATAAATACATATAAGTGCCACCCCTTTACAAACCCTTGAAACTAGGGCGATAGTTTTTCGTTGAAAGTTGGATACATAAAACTAACTTTTGGAAAAAAGCAATTTGTAAAAATGTAATTATTACAACGCTGTTAGTGCTCTAAAAATGCTGTAAATGCTCTAAAAATGCTGTTAATGCTCTAAAAATGCTGTAAATGCTCTAAAAATGCTGTTAATGCTCTAAAAATGCTGGTAGTGCTCTAAAAATGCTGTAAATGCTCTAAAAATGCTGTTAATGCTCTAAAAATGCTGGTAGTGCTCTAAAAATGCTGT
>JAQIVE010006856.1:0-11069 GCA_034698285.1 Sminthurinus bimaculatus | reverse complement strand
AAGTCAAACCTGGTATTGAAGTTGTAGCCAACAGTTGAACTTAGGACTCTGGTGAAAGTGGAATAGGTAGTGGGAAAACTTGTGGTGAAAGTTGGAGAAAGTCAACTTTCTCCACAAAATGCGCTGTTTCTTCTTGACTCTGAATTTTGTAGACTTTCACTCGCTTAAAAGAAAGCTTTCTCTGTGGAAACCGCCTGGAAAAAAATTCTTTTTCTGCTCGTAATAATATTTTAAATGCCATTTGATCTCTGACTGTGGTTTGACTCAAAAAATCTGCTTTCTCCCTCCTAAAAAAAATTAAAAATGACACTAAAAAACCGGCGACTCTTTTTATTGACACAAAGACAATGAAGAGGTCTTTCGGTAGTAATAAAGCCGCATAAAAAATATGGGCAACGGACTTTTCATACCCAAATAAATGTTTTACAACTTTCTCCACGACTTTTCCCATAATCACGCTTAATTATAAAGGGAATCGTGGAGAGAACTTGAGTTTGTATGTGTGTATGTATGTATGTACTGCGTATGAATTTATGAAATGTATGGAGAAAGTACCGTGAAAAGTGTATAGAGAAAGCGTGGGAAAGCCAAGTTAATTAAAAAAGTTGCACCATTACATGAAATGTTCATTTTTGTGGGTGTTGCAAGCCGCCTGCGGGCAAGCTCAAGTGTATTTATGTACAGTGTACAGTGTACAGAGAAAGTACGGCTTTCTCCGTACATACATTGCAGAATGGGCGGTAAAGCTCTGGGTTTTGCAGTTTTTCCGCTCGAGAATATAATTCAGCCATTATTTCTCCACACCATTAAAAAAATCATGAGGCGCAGGATCCTTTACAAAGAAAGGGCCAAAGCGGAAAATGCAGTTGCTGCTTTTGTAAGCTGGAAGGAAAATAAAAATAATAATAATTGGGGCATCGCATTGGCATAAGACAACAGAAGAGAACCGTGCAAAAATGTTGATGGTGATGATGCCGAGACTGCGGTCACTTTCTCCAATCTTTTCCCACGGAAACAACTTTCTCCGGGAGAGAAAGTGGGGAGTAATTTTATAAATAATTTATTTCGTCTTAGTGTGCCAGATATACAGAAAAACGTCGATATTTGTCCATGGTCTGTATTTGTGGATTTTGCTGGACTGGATTTCTGGATTCTGGAGAGGATTAAAAAAATGGGAGAAATCTGGAAAATTTGTCGCTTTTTCGGCAGATCGTCTAAAACTCCAGTCGGAAAATAAAACTTTTCCGCTCCTTGAAAAGTTTGTCAGCTGATGCACGATTAAAATAATGTAATTCAAATATCACGAAAATTTCAAATATCACGAATTGTGATCTCTGTTCTCCCTGATTGTTGACGATTACAAATCTCCTTGAATTGAAATTTATTCAGTCGAGACAATTAAAAGTGATGGACAAGGCGGAAATTTGGGAAACTTTTTTATAGTCCCCTGTACGTACAGTTTTCCTGACAGTCTCCTCCAAATTCAACGACGATTGTTTGGACTCTTGAAGGAAAACTTTATATTGATATTGCATTCGCATTTTCGGTATTTGTCCTTGTGTTTGACTTGTCTCGCATTTCTATTTCCATCAACAGTCAAGATATCATTGCCTTGGTTTGACCCGGAGTTGGAGCAGCACACCGAAATTCGGGGAAAAGGACGATGGACGATGAGGACATGAACGATGAACGTGGACGATCTGTTCGCCCCCGGAATACAAATAAGAGTAAATGGAGTAAATAAAATATAATGGATTTTCCTTTCCTTCGTCTTGGAAAGGATCCATCGAAACCTCGTTTAGACATTTTCCAGTGACGTTGGTCCTGGTCCTGGTTCTGGACTTTCTCCACTTTCTCCAGTTACTTTCTCCCTTGTTCTATATCGTACAACATCTTAATCTTTTCCCTTGTTTATCCTTGTCCAAGTCCCGAAAATATTTGTCCATATTTATTCCGCTCGCTTTCTCCAAAGGACTTTCTCCGCTTTCTCCCGTCACGGGGAAAGTTTCGTTTCGGTGTGTAAATGCAAATAGGGCGAAAGTCAATACAATAATATTCGGTTCGTCTGTCCAAGCCAACTTGATGAGGACGCGATGCGATGCGATGGCCGAACAAAAACAAGATGTTGTCTCAAGATGCTTTCTCCCGGAGAAAGCGACTCATGTCAAGAAGACATGAGACAAGTTGAGTCTTTGAGTCAACTAGAGCCTATACAGTAAATCCCCTATCCAAACAATGCCAGGGAATAGAAAAACAATACACAATATACAAGCACAAGCCAGCTTGTTGGAGAAAGTACCGGAGAAATTCCACACGGATGAATATGATGATGATGATGATGAACCGAGTGGCGGAAAAGAGGCCAGACTTGAGTTTATCCCATTTCCATCTTTATATTCTGCATCTTTTTCGAAATCCAACCTTCGAGTCGAGTCATTTATCTCTTTTTGCCAAAAGCTTATGGGAAAACCACCCTGGGAAAGGCGGGAGAAAGCAGACTTTCTCCATACTGCTTTCTCTCAACTCTCTTGGGGTGTCATGGTATTCCTTTCCTTTCCATTTTTTGCCTTCGTCTGCATCTTTGTCTTTAACTTTCACTTCAACTTTGACTTTCACCCGGGCTTTCTCCTCTGTATGATGTGCTGCAAGTTTCTGGAGAAAGTACCAAAATTTTGAAAAAATATGCCTGTGTGTATAGCAATGCCTTGTGTACTTTTATATGAGTTCGTCAGGCTCTCTTTAACTTTCTCCACTTTCTCCGGGGTAGAGAGAGAAAGTGGAGAAAGTACCTAATGAAATAAAATATGAAACAATACCTTGCAGTTTCTTCTGTCTGTACAGCCAACGTCTGTACACATTAGCATAACAGACTTTCCCCGGCTTTCTCCGACTTTCTCCAGTGAGTTTAACCAAAGGCAGCCTCTTTTTCGCATTTCATTTTTTCGTCCACGGTCTCCGCATTTTTCCGGGGGCCAAAGAAGAGGCAAATGAGCGGAGAACCAAGTAGAGTCAAGTAGAGAATTGGCGCGGCAAAAACTATACAGAGAAAGCAAACTTACTTATGTATGTAGAGAAAGCAGCAGCGAGAGGCATTTACGAATATTAAAGAGGAGCAAAAGCCTCAAGAAGAAAACTAACATTCATCATTCTTTTCTCATTTGGAGTTACTTTCGCCGTGTTTTTCTGTCTTGGTTTGAGGCTTCTGCTTTCTCCTGCACATTTTGACTTTCTTTCGTTCTCCACCGTACGCAACTTCATTTTTTATCGAGAGTCATCCCTGTCTCTGGGTTTTTCGACGTGGTCCTCGTCCTAAAGATCCTCTTTGAATTTCTTCTGGTGCTTTCTCCCGCTTTCTCCACACTTTCTTTTGTACAATTGTACATATTTTTTCAGGGCTGCATTCATTATTCATTTCTCCCTCTATTTCTCTGGTTATGGATACAGATGCAAATATAAATGCAAAATGAATGAATGATGTGTTGTGTGTAATTCCACCGCCGTTTTACTTTCACCGGGATGAAATTTGGTAGAGACGAAATTTCTCCAGTCATTCATTCATTCATTCATAATTCCAGTCAGTCATCTATCCATTCATTCGGATAGGAAAAGAAAAGCTGAACTTTCTCCGGTTTTGTTTCAACCTTTGTCTCTATGGCTACATTGTGCTTTCTCCGGTCTTTCATTGTCTTTGTCTTTGTATATGTTCATCCCACAGCTGAAAACTTTCTCTATACTTTCTCCAAGGAAAAAAGACAATGCACAATACGAGACGGACAAAAAGACGACAATAAAATAAGACAGACATGTACATTGTACATTGTACATGTATATCAGGGACAAGGAGACGCCGGGACGGAGCTATTTTTCGCTTTCTCCCGTTTCTTTTGTTTTATTGCCCCGTTTGACTGTTTCTCTCTTTTTGCTTTCTCTCGCCCTGTCTTTCGTTTTTTTGTCCTGATCCTGCTTTCACTCATCCCTGGTGGAATATTCAAATTCCAGGAAATTATGACAACTTATCCACTGTCCTTGCTCCGTGTGGAATACACAGGGGAATGACGGAATGGGACGGAGAAAGCGCTTAATTTACAAGCGTTTTCCCGGACTTTCACTTGTCACCCATTTCCTCTTGCCCGAAATTCTGCTTTCTTCAATTCTGGGCGTTCAACGTTTAGTATGCAAACCATGCAAAATTAATGGGATTATGAGGAATGAAATTCGACGAAAAAATGACTAGGAATTTTGAACAGGGGCAAAATATGATGAAACGTGAGTTGGTGAAAGCTGGTGAAAGTAGGTGAAAGCGAGTGAAAGTGAGTGAAAGCAGGTGAACGTGGGAGAAAGGGAGTAAAAGCTAGGGAAAGTTGGAGAAAGCAGGTGAAAGTTGGTGAAAGCAGGTGAAAGTTAGTGAAAGTAGGCAAAAAGTGCGAAAAATTGTGGGGGTGGGCGCCAAGGACAACGCTGTTACGAATGTCAGTTCACGTGACAAGTCCTGCCCATAATGATAATACAATATTTGTAAACTTTCTCCAGACAGCGACTCCTATTCAATATCCAGCGAGAAAAGGGCTGAACTGGAAAAAACAGACAGACAAACAAACGTCACCGAATCGAGTGACATGACATGACATGGAAATAGCTGACGATGACGACGACGATAAATAAACAGACAAGTGTCTGAATTGTGAATACTTTCTCCATTATGGATGCTCGTGCTGCTGTGCGTATGGAGCCGTTGACATTTTACATGTGCATTCATCCCACTTCATGTGGGAGAAAGCACTCTGATCAGGATTCGGGAATGTGAATACGTACATTCCTGTCTGTTAAACCGGGAGAGACGGGAACGTGTACAGTTTTTCGAAAACGGGCGGAAATTTCCGTACTTTCCTCAACATTTTGTAGAAACATGAAAAAAAGAAGGCGACTGAGTTTTGAGTCGTTGAGTAAGCCAAATTTTTCTGTCGGTGCTTCTCGCGATGTGTTTTTACCCGGACAGGAAAAAACCACCCAGACAGAATAGAGAAAGCAACTGAGAAGTAACTAGGTATGCTGTATTATAGAAAAAAAGACAGGCTACGCCTCGTTGGGGCCTTTGAATGTATGAAAGGTAGTCCATCAGAAAAGGGAGTCGGAGTTGTTGGAGTGGCAGAGGTATGTATCTACGTACACGTACAAGCATTTTCCTGGAGTATATCCAGTTAGTCTCGATATACTGGAGGCACAACATGCTTGGGCCGACATGGAATTTCCTCCAGACTTTCATCGAGTGTATGTGTATACATATGTTTGTGTGGCGTGGATGGATTAATCATACTCTTGTATAGGATAAAGACATTGAGCTCTAGTTGCTTTCAAATCATCACCCGAATCATGTTTTGGTTATGGCCAAATTCCCCTCTGCTTTCTATACCTACCTCTGGAATTTTGTTCATGTCATTGTCATTGTCTGCCATCCGAGGAATTCACAGAGTGATAAATGATCCCGTTGACGATGGCTCCATCTTACCAAAATGAATTCAAACATAAATATTTCCCTCTGATATGGATCGAGAGATGAAAAGCTAAATAACGCGAATATTTGAACAATGTTCATTTTTTTATTAAACGCTCTCTTTCTTCCAAAGAATGAAAACTATTACGCTCGTCCTTTATTTAAAGCAATCAAAAGCAGAGATAAATACCGAGAAAAGCGGGTTTAATTTGATTTACTCTGATCGCTTTCTTTATTATCGAAAACCAATAACGAATAAAGAATTCGAATTTAATATTGCAAAACTCATCCCACCCGCTTTTCTTTCGCCGATCAAAGATCAACAGAATACTGACTATTGACTCTATGGAGAAAGTTGAGGCTGCCAAGGTGATCTTGCGGAGGTTGGGTAAACTAAGAGGGTGAAAGTCTGTGTGGAGATTCTGCCCTCCTCCGCCGGGAGGAAGGATCAGGTACGACATTCGAATAGTGATTCAGATGCTGCCTGTATCCCGGAGAAAGCGAACTTTCTCCGTGTGCTTTCTCCATTCGGGTATAATTACGGGGACTTTCTCCAACCCTTAAGTATGAATATCTAAAAAAGATGGTAACAGCATAAATTAAGATTCCGTGCATTACCATCGTTTTACTTTCTCCAGCTTTCTCCAGTCTACTTTCTCTTGGATTTTTACCGCATCCGTTTTCAATGTCGATCGCACGATCATACTTGCGATACAAAAGAAGAGATACTATTAGCAACTTTTGCTTTCTCTCTTCCGATTCCCAATTTTTGCTTTCACCCACTTTCTCTTCTTGCTTTCTCCAACAAGACGAAGGTTTTGCAATGTAAATGTTCAGGTGAGTCTATTCGTCTCCTAACGCTCATCTTTTGCAGGAGGTTAACGAAGCAGAAAAGTAGAGGCAGTGTGCATATTATGTATATATTTACAAGGAAGAAAGCAACTGGCGGAGAAAGCAGTGGAGAAAGTACCGTTAGCTAACTATCAATGTGCCGTGCCATGCCATGCTATGTATTCAGATACATACTACACAGAGTCGACGAGACTGGGATCGGTTCTCTCTCTCTCTTTCTCTCTGTGTGTGTGTTCTGTACTTCTGTACACACGAACGGAGTCTGTGAGTGAATGAGAAACTCTGGTGGAGGTTCTTTGTAATTCGAAGACAGAGCAGAGAGCGAGAGAGAGAGAGAGAGCGAGAGAAAGTGGAGAAAGCAGAGAGTGAGAGAGAGAGAAAGAGAGAATCGATATCTGCGTGGAAGAGCTCAAGTACTCTGAACTAATGCGTCTGTCGATATTATTCCCTTACACATAATCCAAAGGGGAAAAAGAAGAAACAGAAGAACAAGAAGAAGAAGATACCTTTCTGTCGGCATTTCCTTCCCCATTTGGACCTAATGATCACATGAATCCTCATATGTAAACTCGGCCTCGCTATTTATTCCAACGCCCGCCAACGAGGCACAGAGAGAGAGAGAGAGAGAGAGAGAGATCGACCAACGGCTCTATACTCTATACCCTACCCGCGTCCTAGTCTCCAATCAATCCGGGACTCCATACGTGTGTATTGTGCATGTATATTGTATATGCTCCTCCATTATTTCTCCATATTATTACCCTCCCGGGAGAAAGCAAAAGTGAAAGGTGGGGAAAGCAGAATTAGAGAACAAGGGCCAACTCTCAATGATTGCTCAGCCGACGGTGAACCCGCATTTACATTTACAATTTACATTTACAATTTACACCGCCATTCCTTCTTTCAACAGGCATGGGCGCAGGCCATGCAAATCTCCTACAAAAATGTGAATGTAAATATGTAAATACCTGGAAATTACGGGAGCAAATTTGTCTGGGCTTTCACCTATTTTTTAGGGCGCTCAATGTTTATAAAACTGCATGCTGAATCTAGCTCAACATTGATTCGGAGTATTTTCTCCGGCTGCTTTCTCTTTTTCCAGGGAGCATCGGACGTTGTGACAGCTGACTGTCCTGCAGTGCAGCACAAAATACAATGCGATGCAAGGCCAACGGAAGAGACAATGCGAGATTTACGGCGTCCGTCCTATTATTATTATTATTGTGGAGATTCCGCCTTTCTCCAACTTTCTCCGGGACTTTCTCCATAAAATAAAAGGCAACTGAACTGAACTGAACTGAAATGCATTCCGTTCGGACTCGACATTCGGGGGTGGAGTCCCAAAATGTCTTTGTCTTTGGAGAAGTAAAGATTCACTTTCTCCTTTGTCCAAGTTTTGATCTGATTCCTCGGCTAGAAAATGTACTTTGCCGTCATATCTTTTTATCTAGAGGATGTCGCCATTTTCTGCGAATTTTCCATTTTCACGTTTTTGCTTTCTCCAGGAAAAAGCCTTTAAGTCGGACTCTGTTTTTGGTTCTGGTTCTGGTTCTGGCACTTTATCCGGTTCCCTGTCTGGTTTCGTCTCACGGTGCATCAAGATATTGTCGCCGAGCATAGGATGGAAGAACAATTCAATTTATACAAGATGGTTGTCTCTAAAATTTCGGGCAAAGTGCGGAGACTATTGAAATAAATGAGAGAGAAACAGTGGAACATGGAGAGTGAACGCAAGAGGGAGGAGATGAAATCCAAATTATTCTCCCGTATCTCATAACCTACAGTAGAGTAGAGAGAGAGAGTGAGAGAGAGATAAAGATCCGTAAGACGAAACGAACGAAACTTGTTCTTGGAGAACGGGGAACGAGTTCCTTTCCGGTGGGTAGAGCGAAAAGAGAAAGGCATGGAGAAAGTCGGAGAAAGCACGCAAGCAGGAGGATTCACTTTCTCCTAGTGAAATCCCGAAATTATGCCATTTCTTCCTCCCAGTTTTTCACTCCGTCAGCAGTATAACCGGCAGAATGAAGAGAGAGCCGAGAGAAAGGAGTCTCGTAAATTTTTTTCGTCACCTAATAACGTAGACTCTCTCTGTGTGTATATGCTACAGGTATGTGAAAGTCGTAAATACTTTCTCCATGTATCCTTGCCTACATTTTTACTTCAAAATCAAATTTATTTTCACTTTCTCTCCCTATACTTTCACCACATCTATCGATCGTCTTTACCTTTCCTGCTCGGTATTCTTATTCTTAATCCACAAATTAAATTTTTTACAGTCGCATTTGAATTTGAAATATTCAAAAATAAAAAATTTAATAACCCCAAAATTCGTCTCACTTTTTCCGGCGGATATTATGCATGTATGTACACCCCTTTCTATTTTTCCTTGGCATACTTTCTCCATGTTGATTTTGTCGGAGAAGAAATTCTTTATATTGACAGGGCGTACAATAGAAAAACATTGTATAATATTAAGTTGTTTGGCAAGAGGAGAAACAAAGAAAGTTCCCCAGCGTCTGCTTTCTCCAGGACGACGACCGGGGGAAAGCAAGCTGGAGATTTCTCAGCTCAATATCATCTTTTGGTAGCGTACATCATCATCATGTTGATATGTATGTACGAGAGACAAGAGACAGACGCAGCGAGAGGAACGGAGAAAGGACAAAAGAGAAAGCAAGTGAAAGCTGGAGAAAGGCCGAGAAAAGACAAAGACTCGTCAAGTAATCGAGTTTGTTGATCGTTAAGGGCGAGAGTGTAAATAAGTAAGCAGTAGGGACATTGTAAACTCTTGTCCTCCATCATCATTCTACAATATACTGTCCCATTGTCAAGGGAAAGCACGAACAGAGTACACTGAACACAGGAAAAGTGAAAGTCGATGTCGATGTCGAGAGAAAGTAAAGTTGGAGCTGGAGTTGATAGACAAAAGAAAATAAGTCAATTAACAAGTTTTGCAACCCTTCGAAGAACAAAAAATGATACACTGAGAAAGTGCCTATACAACTTCATAAAGTGAAAGTGGTGCTTTCTCCAGCGAAAAGAGTGCTTTTTTGGTGAAATTGGTGCGTTCTCCGGTGAAAGTCGTGCTTTCTCTGGTGAAAGTAGTGTTTTCTCCGGTGAAAGTAGTGCTTTCTCCGGAGAAAGTGAAGAAAGTATCAGGCGGGAAGGTTAAATATTTCTAGGCTTTCCAAATTTTCATGTTGAAACTCTGGAGTTTTTGCTTTCTATTGGTCCATGACGTGTGTAAATGAAAGGAAATGGAAGGCCATGTGTCAAATTCAAATTTGGATTCAAATTCAGCGTCAAAACGAGAATATGTTTAAGACTGACTGAATGGCTTGGATTGAGATGACGGAAAAATCCTTTGGGTAACGAAAGCAGGACGACGTGAGGACGTCGAGACGCAATCAAAGCTGTAATGGTGAAAGTAGAAAAATAATCACGTTCGTTAGGGACTTGCCTCGCCTTGTCTCGTAATAAATATAAATGTATATACATGCACGGATTTCTACTTATTCAGATAACTACGATTGAATTGCAGACTTTCCCCGACTTTCACTCGCGAGTGAAAGTCGGTCTCCGACATAATCATCTCGTCCTTATTATTACTATTACGAGTAACTACACAAATGGTTGGCTGTACTTTCCCTACGATTCGGTTGGACTGTCTTCAGGGCTGTGAATAACAAGATTTAGCAGAGTTTGCCTCGCTGGAAATGTGGAGCTGGAGCTGGAGCTCGTACTGGAAGAACTGGAGCAGGAGCTGGAACTAGATAGAATATTTAAAAGGCCCACTGGATTTGAATCCGAGTCTACATCCTTTTATCCATTGTTTGGTGTTATTCGTCCAAATGCAGAAATGCAAAAATGGAGTCGGAGTGAAAGTGAAAGCGTGTGAGTGTGAGTATCAGGAGGATAAGAAGAGAAAGCAAAGAGGATTTCCTCGAGGAAGGAAGAATTACATACATTATTTCGCCAACTCCCGGGTTCTGGCTCTGGCTCTGACTCTGAATCCAAATCTGAATCTAACTTGACTGCTCGTTCCCTTCTTCCTCTTTGTAAATAAATACATCCTCATTACTTTGACTATCATTATGATGATCACCATCATTATTATTACTATTATTATTATTATGATTCTTTGATGAAAAACAAGCCGAATCAGAGAAACACCAGCATATCGTCATCCTCTAGTTTCCCTTCCTATTAGATAACAAATATACAAGATACAGTTTCTAAATCTGCACAACCGACGGACAGATTCTGGCCCCGAGCTCCCGTTGGCTTTGACTTTGGCTTTGGCGTTGCTTCGGTTTCTCCGTCTTGTTGCGCTTGTTATATTTTGATTGATGGTGATCCCTGGCAGCGACCTCACATTTCTAATTCCACGTCCCGACTAATTTTACTTTAGATTTCTCCAGTCGCCAAGGCAAGGCCCACGCTAGAAGTATTCACATTTGCTTTCACTTTCGACTTTCTTCAAGTCTTTTCTCTCGTATTTTCTGTAATTTTGGCAATTTCAGCATTTTTATGTATGTACTGCCTGTTTTTTCCCCAGAAAAACAATAATGACAGCTACGGGAATTAAATGACATGCAAATGTCGGTTAAAAATTTACTAGACAAATAAATTCTTGCTCTGAAATTTAAATCCTCGATTAAATTGAATTTTTTTGTAAATATGCGCGTCATCTTGTGACCAACTCGAAGGCTTCATAAATTGAACC